>BQNB010112840.1:3403-22068 GCA_026074375.1 Tanacetum coccineum | reverse complement strand
AATTCTTCCATATCTTCTCATCTTATTTTCTTGTTTCTATAATGAAGTGAAAGTGATATTAAAGGGTAACCCACACGTGTTTATTGGATTTGACTTTACTTGATGACTATTGGGAAGGTATACGATTACATACGTTCAAGTATATGTATAAACGTTATTAATAAATATACATATTTATTAAGTCGTGGTTTAATTCGTATAATATCCGATAAATATTATAACTCGTCCGATGCATTAAGTGGTTATTAAAATCACCTTTGTTCATGAAATACCCTTGGGTTTTCTATATTTACTAAAACAGTCCCTATGTTTATGAAAATATAATATTTACATTTTAAACCTTTATGTTTCCACATTTTCACTCTTAGTCCTTCAACTTTACACAAATTACACTTTAGGTCCTTACATATTCCAAACAGCCCCTTAAGTTTTAGAGATGTCAAAAATAGTCCCTAGACTTATAAAAATCAGTTTTGACAGTTTTAACCCTCACGTTTACAAATTGACACTTTTAGTCCCTTAACTTGTAAAAATTGCATTTTAAGCCCAGTTAAGTTTTGAACAATGGTAGAAGGTTTCATTGGACTCCAATAAGCTGCATAAGCTGTGGCAGCTTATAAATAAGCTTGGATGAGCTTATTTTAGGCTTATTGGGCCTCATTGGCTCGTTAAAGCCCATCAAGCAAAATAATGGTCCAATTAAGGTTTTAAATGTACCTAATCTCTCATTAAGCCCGTTGAAGCTATATGAAATCGTTTGGCTTAAAAATAAGCTCGGATGAGCTTATTGAGCTTATTGGGCTCGTTAGTCCAATAACTTTAACCCGAAAGTTTTCAAAAGATTCATTAAGGCTTTATAACGTGATCCAACTCATTTTCTAGTCTTAATAAGCACTTTTAGGCTGTTTTTATCATTCGGCTTATTTTTAAGCTAATAAGCCTCGTTAATGGACTTTTAGGTCCATTAAGAGCTCGCTAAGGGTTTTTAAAGTGTAAGGTTCATTATCCCTGGGTCCATTAGCACTCTAAGCTTTTAATAAGTCCATAAATTCGTATAAGCTCTCAATTAAGCTGTTCGAGCTTATTAGGGCTGTTGGGCCTGGATTGGGCCTCGGTAAAGGTTACCAAGCCCGATAAGGGTCCTATTTGGTTCCTAGGGCTTATTACTAATCCATGTAGTTCAATAAGCTCCTCCACACTTCAATAAGCTAATGGAGCTTATTAATAAGCCATGGGTCCATCTTAATGGGCTGTTGGGCCTGTTTGGCTCGTCCGTGGGCTGTCAGGCCCAATAGGCTCATTAAGGGTCCGTTTAGTTTATTAAAGATTTAATGAGGTTTCGTTAGGGTTCGTTAAGCTCCCAAACCCTCGTTTAAGCACTTTAATCCCTAAAATAAGCTAAGCCATAAGCCATGCTTAATCCTTGATGGGCTACGTAGCCCAACAGTGGGTATATGTATCCACTGTGGGTGAATATGGTTCGTGTTTATGGTGATTAACCATAAGCCGAACACTTGATCTTATTTGTTCTACCTATGGTTCGTGTTTGACACATGCAAGCGTTTAATAAGTTAGTATACTCCTTCCTAAGCCTCGCCGTTTTGATTTTGCGTAAAGTTTATGTTTTGTTTTCGAGTAATTCGTTTTTAAAGAAGACATATAAGCCCTAGTCTTGTTAGGTCAAATTTTATATAGGTTGACATCTTTTTAGCACCACACAAGAGATAATATACATATGTACATGCGTATAACAGGTATGTTTTGCCTTTTAGCATGTATAAGCCCTCGTTATTTTATGATTTACATACTAACGTGACCCATTGACTAGCAAACAAAGAAAGTATGATATGAACTCATATAAGTTTAGCACGTGACTTACAAGGGTCCTAGTGTCTTGATGTCAAGTTTAGACGTGTAGAATGACAACCCGGTGGATTATACCCAATGTATATTGACCCTAAGCTTCGAAGCTTATTAAATAACCCAAGTTCTTAACTCGTGTACCCTTTTATGACTTTGTATGAAGACCTAGTACCACTTATATGTTTGAGGGAAATTGTTAAGGGTGTTTGTCGTGGTTTATGACCCGAAACAAGAGAAGAGACAAAGATGGTTAGGATTAGAGAGAGTGTTTAGTGTGTTTATAAATTTTCAAGAAGTGTTAAGTGTCAATGTGTATGGGTATATATAGGCTTAGAGTTAGTTACATTTCCTAGTCCTAATTCAACCCAAACCGTGCCCTTATGTGTGGTTTTGTAGGTTCTAGTTAATCTCCCATAGTTTTGATAATACCTTACTAGTACAACTCTTAATTACAAGATATATGTACAAGGTTTACCAAGATCATGAAATCTTAAGGTTTGTGTGTGTATGTATGCTAGTCGTGGGTATCAAAGAAAAAAGAGGGATCCAAAGTGGTTTTTATCCAATGTGTAATAGATTAAGTGGAGACGTTAAGGACAAGGTTTAATTAACCTAGGATGTACATGTACTTAAGAAGATAAAAGGAGATTTTCTAGTTGATTTGTGTATGGGACATGTAGTATATGGGTTTTGTCCACCCATATTCGGCCACAGTGGCTTGCTAGCATAAGACTTGATTTATTTTTGTGTTTAAGGTTTAAAAGTGGGTATTGGTTTTGAGTCTAGCTAAGTCTAGGTATTTCCGGGGTGTGTCTAAAGGTATTTTATTATGAAACGTAAGCCTTTTACGTGACCAATAAAAATAAAACACGCAAAGTCAATAATTATCTTCTTAATAATTATATAACACTTGATTGACGTAAACCTTAATTTATTTGGTGACCGTTTACGTTGAATGATTGTTTCTAGTCTACGCGATTTAGCTTAAAATTTAAATTAAAAGTAAACGCGTATCGGACTAAGGACTAATATAAATAATGACAAAAAATAAGAGTCGTAAATCCACTTAAATGATGAAATGAAACAGTCTCCCCCACCTATTAAAAAGCTTTGTCCCAAAGCTTATACCTTGTAGTAGATGACGAAGCCCGGTTTGTGAAAAGCTATGGGTATTTCTGTTTAAACGAAATCTTTACCTTCCCAGTGAACACAGGACTCTCCCTAAGTCCCTGAACCTAACCAGTGGTTATTCGGCTTAGCTTAATCATTTTATCTCACCGTTCTATGAATTCACGGGCTCTACCACAAACTGGAGCTAATCGTCAACGTAATTCCTTCTAACCTAGGCATGCAAATGGTTCATCACGTAAAACATTTCTTCAATTAAGACCCCATGAAAAGTATGGTGAACCCTACATAACTCTTGAGGAAGTTCCATCCTGTAGGCAACCTTTCTAACCTTGGCTAACACCTTGAAAGGTCCGACATATCTCGGGTTCAACTTACCCCGCTTACTTATCGTCCAAGCCCCTTTCTAAGGTGAACCTTAGATCAATGACCCGGTCCCCAAATTTGAATCCACGGCTTTCCGCTCAAATCATCGTATCTCTTTATATCGATCCTGAGCATACTGAACTCTCTGCTGATCAGACAATCTTTCCATTGTTTTCTTGATCAATTTTCCGACCAGTCAGATGAGCTTCTCTAACTTCGTCCACACACAGTAATCAACATTTTTGGCCATAAATGGCCTCATAGTGCGGCCATTTAATGTTATAGCGGTGATAACTGTTGTTATAGGAAAATTCGGCAAATGGCAAATGCTTAGTCCCAGCCCTTTTCCAAAATCGATCACCGCAAGCAACTTAGCATGTCCCTCGGAGAGTTTGGAATAGTGCCGCTGGCTTTGGCCGTAAGTTTCTGGATATACGTATGCTCATACTCATGTTTTAACCCAAAGCTTTCTTAAATGATCTCCAAAAATTTGATGTGAATCTCATCACAGATCACAGATATTAAAATAGGATTCCGTATCTTGCTACATCCTGTTTCCAGGCCACCTTTGGCCAACTGTCTACCCATGGATCATTTTCTTATTGTAAAAAGTGAGGCAAATTTGTGAGTCGATCACAATCCCCTCAAATGGTTTCGAAAACCCTCTGTGACTACATTTATAATCCTTGGATGATACAAATCCTTAAGATATTATCCCACATCCACTCGGGTATTGCTGGTTGTACTAACAATCCTGATGGCCTTTGATGTTCGGCCTTGACCTTTGCACACGTCAAGGCCCAAACAAACCTTTGGGCCTTAAAAACATTATGTGTGCGATGTCAGCTTTCATATTGAGCCCACCAAAATAGTTTTTTCATTCCTTGGTAACATCTTTCCGAACCGGGATGGATAAAATATTTTGAATTATAGGATTCGTGACTTAAATCACGGATCTCAAGTCAACATATTCAAGGAAAACAACATCAGCATTGTAAACATAAGGTTCCATGCGTGGTTCCAACTTTTCCTTGGGTATATCCTTTCTGATTCATTAATCCCACCTACGTCTTCATTCACAAGATTCTCATGGGTCAAAAGCTTCGCTCTAAGCTTCTAGAAGTTTGTTTGGGAAGATCCAAGCCAATAGTCATAACTAAGGCTCGAACCCGCAATGGCTCAATCCGTTCCTTACGGCTCAATGCATCGACCCACCTATGTTTCCTTCCCTGGGTGATAAACAAATCACAGTCTGTAATCACTTAGCAATTCTAGCCAATGGCGTTGCCTCATGTTAAGCTCCTTTTGGTCAAGAATGTGTTGTAAACTTTTATGGTCGGTAAACACGGTGCATTTGGTTCCATATAGATAATGTCTCCATATCTTTAGAGCAAACACCACCGATCCAAGTTCTAAATCATGAGTGGTGTAGTTCTTCTCATGAATTTTTAGTTGTCGAGAAGCATAGGCAATCACTTCTCTTCTGCTCAATAAGCACCTAAACCCTTGGTGAAGCATCGCAAGACCACAAAAGTGCTTTGCTTCCTTCATAAATCCAGATGGTCACAGCACAACTTCCGCTTTAATAACTGAAAAGCGTTTTTCCCCTCCTTTCTCCCAATCGAATTGATTCCTTCTGAGTAAGCTTCGGCATGATTTAGCAATCTCAAAAACCTCAATAAACTTCGATAGTAACACAGCAAGACCTAAAAATATAGCGATACACCGTTCGTGTCTTAGGAGATGTCTGCCCAATCTTTTGATAGATTCTATCGTTGGCAGGATCCACATGAATACACTCTGCTACATCAATAACGTGACCGAGGAATTTACCATCGATATCCAAAATTCACGATTTTGAAAACTTAGCATAGCCGACTTCTCTTCTTTAAGGCAATTCCCAAATTGGCCTTAAGATGTTCTTCGTGCCTCTTTCCTGTCCTTTGAAAAAAAAGTATGTCCATCAATGAAGACAATTACGAACTATCCAAGTAGGGATTGCACACTCCGGATCATGAGGTCCATGAATACCGCATGTGCGTGATTGTATTAGCTCGAATGGCATAACCAGAAACTTTAATGACCAACCAAGTATGGAATGTCCGTCCTTCTGGAATATCTGCTCTCGTACTCTAACTAGTGAAAACTGATCATAAATCTAACTTCGAATAATAATGGATCCCTGGAGTTGATCAAATAAATCGTCCTGATCCGTTGGGATAGGATAACAATTCTCACTGTCAGCTTCTTTAGCTCACGTAGTCAATGCACATCTAATACCCATACCTTCTTTTGAAGAACAAGACCGGGGCCCCCAAGGTGCTGAACTAGGTCTTTGAAGCTCTTGTCGCAAAGCTCGGTAGTTTTTTTTCGACAACTTCCTTCATTTTTGGATGGTGCCAGTCGATAATGGTGCTCGAGCTACGGTCGGCTCCTGGAATTTAATCCGATCTAGAAATTTCACTTGTCGAGTTTGGGGAGACCCGGACAAGTCCTCGGAAACACTTCAGAAATCTCCAGACGATTGACAAATCCTTAAGTTCTTTTCTTCCCGACCTGCCTCCGTCTATCTTGGCGGAAATCTATGCAAAAAAGATCTTGACCATCCCTTTGCCATGTACCCTTTAGTATTTGAACATTGAAATAATGGCCAACCGATATTCACTCTCTCAGACGTACTTCATACCACAAAAAATCAAGGTATCATTCCCGATAGGTGATACAAACAAGTTCTCATCACCCAGGAAACGATCTGCGTGACACCTCTTATCCACTACATAACGATAATAACGTCAAACTACCTAGTTCTACGAGGCATTATACTCTATGTTTTGAACGGAATGGTTTTAAAGAAATTAAAGTGCAAACCAGAATTACATATCATATATGAGTTAACACTAATATCATATGTGATTTTATCATATGTTATTTAACACTAATATCACGTGTAATTTTATTAAATTTTTATTACATGTGATTTCTCATGCAAGTTTCAACAACGAAAAAACGTAAAAAAAAGTGAAAAAAACAAAAAAAAAGTTTGTCGAAAGTATATCAATGTAGATATCTATAAAAAGATATTTAAATGCTCGTTGTTATGGTATATCTTTTTTTCGCTTAACGATTAACGGTTTGTGAGATATTAACATTCAAAAAAGGATGAAAATGAGTTTTGGGTTTAATATCATCCATTGGATCAAGATTGAGATGGAGGGTGGGGATTGGTCCCTTAATATCCAAATAAAGTTTGGTATCCAAATGAACTTATATCTTGAACTAAAATATAGAAATCAAGCTCAATTTCTTCCTAAATTAAAAATATTTATAAAATCCATATTATCATCTTAAAGGGAGGTGATTGACGAGACAATCGAAGTTTGTTAGGATTAAGAAAAGTGTTTATTATTAGATGAATTGGTCTTTGTATAGTTTTGTTTAGTTTTACATTTTTATTAGTAATTATAATGTAATAAAGTCTATATTGGTCAAAGTTAAGTAAAGTTGACCAAGGTTTGACTAAAGTTAGGAAAATAGAATAGAAACAACAATAAGTATAAATACCAATCTAGGAGGGGTATTTATACAAGTCTTTACATTTTGTAAACTCACTTCTCCCTCCCATTTCTGTTTTCCCTTTGGAATGAAAAACTTTAAAATGATAAAAAAATACTCTCTAGCTCATCTCCTCTATTCTAAGATTGAGTTGATATTCTTACCATGCAAAGCATGACATATATACAAGTTGGTATCTCTCGTCGGAGAGATTCTAGTGCGTGTTTTGTGGATCAAATCGAGCTAACTTCGTGCCAAATTCTTTGATAAAAAGAGCTTTTCGTATTGTTGAGAATGTAGGTTTTCGCTAGAATGTTAGTGTTTAGATTTTACGATTTGATGGGTTTTTTGATATTAAAACGTTGAAATATAAACTTTGTAACCATCAATTTGTAGGGTGTAATAGCTAGTTCGAAGAATAATTGGCTTAGAGTTGAATTGATCAAAAAATATGGATTTGAAAGCTTTTGTAAGCCAGGAAATAGGTTTCGGTAACTGTTTTTTAGGCGGGAAATAGATTTCGTATTACAGTTTTTGAGCTTTCGTATCATAGTTGAGGTTTCAGTAACTGTCAAACGTAAGTGTTTCTTAGCTTTCGTAACATAGTTTAGCTTTCGTACAACTTTCTATAGCTTTCGTAACATAGAACTTTATCAATTTGAAAAGATAACATTAATATTATCACCTTAAACTGCTTAAAATTCATATTGTTAGGTTTCTTATTGGTTTCGTAGCTAAGATTTTACGACAGTTATAGGTTTCTTGGATTTTACAAAAGTAAGGGAGATTGTAATTTACGAAAGTAGGTTTCGTAAATTAGAGCTTTCGGTAACCGTTTGGTTTCATAAACTGTGGAAGCTTTCATATATCTGTGGTTTCATAATTGAAGGTTTCGTATCAAAAGATTGGTTTTGGTTTCGTACTTCAAGATTTCGTATCACAGGTTTCATATACAAAGGTTTAGTAAACGGTTTCCTTATTGAAGGTTTCGTGACAGAGGTTTCATAACAGAGGTTTCGTATTACAGTTTGAAACAGTTTCATACCTTTGAGGTTTCATAAGACTTGGTTTCGTAACACAGCTTTCCTAATTGAAGGTTTTATGGCTAGTTTTCCTAGATCATTTGCCTCTTTCCAACCTTACAGGATAGCAGGCCCATTAGCCTTTGTCACACCCGCCAAAGGCGGATACACAAGGGTAAATTCATGGATATCATACTACACAAATGGGTGTCAACAATAGAGAAATCCACACAACGACAATACTGCTGTAACTATTAAGTAGAATGTGTAGATCAGCATGCTTATGCATTGTAGTTGCATATTCCCAAGGCGGAAACACAAGGCGTAACTTCATGGATATCATCACAACACAATGGTGTCAACAATAGAGAATCACTACATGCATAACTAAACATAAAAGACACGATGTGTCATGACAATACTGAAAACAAAAAAACGGCATCTTGTATTAATGAAAAAGGGGTCTCATCAATACAAAGACAATGTATCACGACCCTATCAAACCTAATAACATTTAAGAATTCATGCAAACAATTATGAAATAAAATCTAATGACAACTTCCAATGCCATCCTAACGGTCTCTCTAGCCAATTTTATTAACTTCAACACCTTCATAACGCTCACCTAAAAATGATGCTTAAAACGTCAATGCAATGGTTGGTGAGAGTCATAGGTTTTATGACACCAATACAAGATTTAAATCAATTACTGTGATTATTAAAAAAAACATGTCAGGATAATTAAGCTGGCTATTATACATGCTAGCATTCATTCAACCAACAATCACCATTAGGACGGAACGTGTCCCCTGATCCAAACCACAAAATATAGTCATGGAGAGGAATGCTATCCCCAATCCCAGACTCTTGGTACCGTATCCACACAGGTTCATACCTACACAAAGTAGGCGAAGCCTCTTACCCACAAAGTAGGCGAAGACCAATGCAACATCATACAACATACAACACATAACATATAATAGCTACTTAAAAGTTCATGCGTCAATTAAAACCACATAACCACAGTAATTAAAACATTTCAAAACATATTTTGCATCATTTTCATCCCAAGAAAACAAAGTAAAAATGGGACTATGAAACTCACCTGATGCTCAGCTACTTGACAAAATCTTGCACACAATCTAAACACAACAAAAACACAAGTTACACTCGGTTAGGCTAAATGCACAAGCCAATGTAACAGTCATATGATGTACTTCTAAACCTTACACTAAGTTTATAATCCTTTATATACATCTTCCAAATCATTTTCATACTCTATATAACCTTAACCATTAACTTCCAACTTTTTAGTTTTCGGCAGAAATTTGTAGTCACTTCATGACCACAAATAAAATACTAAAACACCTAATTGATGGTTCTCCTTACATTCCCTAGCTCCCCAATGAGTTGTGAGATACTGTGATTTTTTAGAAAAAATAATACTAAGTGGAACTATTTTATAAAAATTCATCTTTATAAAGTACTCATATTCAGATCTAAACGTACACTAAAACGTTTGACGTCCTTAAAAATACTTAGAAAATGTTTTATCACTAGCCCTTCGAACTAGAGTTAATAGACACCTAAAATATGACCCTTGATTTTTTGCTAACCCCAATTTGAACTTTAAGTAGGAGTTTTACTCCCCGAAATCAGACCCAAATCTGACCCGAATTTACTGTTTAGACAACTTTTCTTGCGAAAATTATTTGACTAACTTTCCGACCTAAAAACCTTTCGGGGCCGGACTTTTTGGAAACTAGACTCTCTGAACTTAATTTTAGGCTCAATAAAATTGATGATTGCTATTTTTATGACCAAGTTATGATTTGTACAAGATGACCTTTCAAAACTGCCAGCTCTTAAATTTCGAATTTACAAACCCCAAAACCCTAATTACACATGCTTAACACCACTAATCATCCCAAAAACAATTTTTAAAGATCAAAACCCTAATTTTACAGATCTTATATAAACCCTAATGATCCACCATAATAATTGTTACATGTTTTAAAGAAAACTAAACAACTAGGGTTTAAAAGCATACCTTAATTCTTGATTCTTGAAACCCTAAATCACCAAATTGATCTTGATAAAAAAAACTTTTTTTTCCTTCTTGGGTTCGACCGATCAAAACAAAAAGGGAGAGAAAAGTGTTTTAGGGTTTTTCCTAAATTTTGTATTTATAAACCTTAGAATCTTTGTTGTAGTCAAATTGGTTTCCTTTTTTTCTTATAACCGGCCAAATAACACCCTTTTAAAATATATATTTTTTATTTTTTTATAAATTTTGAAATTTATTTTACCTTTCAAACCTTTTAAATTAAAACTAGATTAATTGACTATGAATAAATTTCATTTCTAATTTTATTTTACCAACTTAATAAAACTAAGTTTAAATTTCTATGTTTTCTAAGCTAAACTTTTAATTTTACTAACTACTAACACTTAAAGATATAAATACGTATACATATACATATAAATACGTATACACATAAAATTACACTATCATTTCCATTGTCACAAAAATGTGAACAAAATAAAATACCCATAACAACCATAACTTCAATCAAAAGGAGACGATCACGCTCCATTGACTGGTAACCAAACTCACATAAGATCACATAAACACATAATTATTATAACATATAATGATGTTCAAGTCCATACTAACGGTTTGACTAACCTGCTCAAAGCACAATTGTCACACCTTCAGTGTTGAAATTTCCGATGATGAATCATGAAAAACCAAAGCCGTTTAAATTTCCTAATTTAGTTACCTATAAAACGGACTTTCTCCCGCTAGTGGAGAAGATCTGGAATATAGACCTCAAAGGACACAATATGTTCAAACTTATCACAAAGTTAAGGGCCTTAAAAGGCCCAATCAGGAAGCTTTTGAAACTTTAAGGCAACCTATTCGACAAGGTGGTTAAACTTAGAGAAGAGCTTGATGAAATCCAAACAACCCTTAACAAAGATCCAACAAACACGGAGCTCAGAGTGGAAGAAAGCCAATACCTTAAAGCTTTTAATGATGCTGTCTTGGACGAAGAAAGGTTTTTAAGGCGATGGTAATACGAGTTATTTCCACAAAGTTGTCAAAGGGAGAAATCATTACAACTACATTGAAGCTATTCGTGACACCTCTGGAAATTATTTTGAAGGCGAGGATGTTGCTACCCAGTTCGTCAACTACTTCCATCAATTTTTGGGGGTCTCGAGTGAGCCTTAAGTGATTCAGAATCCTGAAAGCTTATTCACTAAGAAAATCACAAGTGAACAATCCAACCACATGGTTCGGTTATTGGAAGATGAAGAAATCAAGAGAGCAATGTTTAGTATAGACAATGATAGTGCTCCTGGCCCAGATGGGTATTCTTCTAAGTTTTTCAAGGCATCATGGTCTATTGTGGGTCCTGATGTTTGTAAAGCTGTCAAAGATTTTTTTGGTAATGGTAGAATTCTAAAAGAGATTAATAACACTACTATATCTCTCATACCAAAAATGTCAACTCCTCAAAAAGTGACAGATTATAGACCTATATCATGTTGCAACATGATATACAAATGTATTAGCAAAATTATTTCTAATCGTATGAAAGGTGGTTTAGCTGGTATCGTCGATCAAAACCAATATGCTTTTCTTTCGGGTAGATGTATTTCTGATAATTTATTACTTACTCAAGAGTTAATGAAGGGGTATCACCTAAACAGGGGAGCTGCTCGGTGTGCTTTCAAGGTCGATATTCAAAAAGCGTACGACACAGTTGATTAGAGTTTTCTTCGAAAGGCTCTTCAATGTTTTGGTTTTCATGAGAAGATGGTTGATTGGATTATGACATGTGTCTCATCACCGTCATTTTCAGTCAATGTAAATGGTAATATTCATGGTTATTTTAAAGGTAAGAGAGGTCTCCGACAAGGCGATCCAATGTCACCTTACCTTTTTACTATTGTTATAGAGGTTCTTAATCTTATTATCAAAAGACGTATTGATGAGGAAGGTGATTTTCAGTACCACCCGAAATGCCAAAGTCAGAAGATCACGCATCTTTGCTTTGCGGACGATCTAATTTTATTTTGTCATGGTGATACTTTGTCTGCCTCTCTTATAAAAGAAGCTTTAGATGAGTTTAAAGAATACTCAGGTCTGGTTCCTAGTATCCCAAAAAGTACTGCGTTTTTCTCGAATGTAAAACAAGTGATTAAGAATAGCATCCTTGATATTATGCCTTTTGAAGAAGGAACTCTTCCTGTCAAGTATCTTGGTGTTCCCTTGATTTCTTCCAGATTACTTCACAAGGATTGCAAAGTTCTAGTCGAGAAGGTAAAAAATAAAGTGGGTGATTGGAAGAATAAATCTTTATCTTTTGCGGGGAGACTCCAACTTATCTTTTCGGTGATTTCTTCCATGCAAGTGTATTGGGCCTCAATCTTTATTCTTTCGGCCTCCATTATTAAAGATATTGAAAAGATTACTCGAGGGTTTCTTTGGTGTCAAGGAGATATGAAACGTGGAAAAGCTAAAGTGTCATGGGAAACCGTTTGCCTTCCTAAGAATCATGGAGGTATTGGATTAAAAAGTCTATCAAAGTGGAATAATGCTCTTATGGCAACCAATCTATGGAGCATTATCACAAAAAAATATACTCTTTGGGTCCGGTGGGTTCACTCTTACCGATTGAAAGATAGATTTTTTTGGGATGTTCCTATAAAATACGATTCAAGTTGGGGTTGGAGGAAAATCCTTCAAATGAGAGAAGTGCTAAAAGATTTTGTTATGCATAAATTGGGTAATGGGAAATCTACTTCGGCATGGTTCGATAAGTGGCATCCGAATGGCCCATTCAGTGCTTTTATTTCTAAGCGTAACATCAATGATGCTGGATTTAATCTAACTATGTCGGTTAATGAAGTTATAGAGGACGGGAGATGGATGTGGCCTTAAGAGTGGATGACTAATCACAGTTTATTAAATCAGATTGAGGTTCTAGTTTTAAATGAATCAGTAGAAGATAAAGTATATTGGGTTGACAAGCATGGTCATACAATTCCTTTCTTAGTAACAGGAGGTAATGGCTGCTCCTCAGCCGAAAACTCATGCTCATCCTCCAATGGTATATACTCAGGGTATATAGGCTCTGGCACATAGTCAGGATCATGTGGCTGTATGAACATAGGCTCACGCTCATCCTCGTCCTGTGGTACTGGTGGTGTCTGTGGCTCCTCAGGGCCTGGTATGTAATCCGGTGATGGTGGGGCTACCGGCTGTATAGGGAGTCCATCGTATCCTAATACGATGACTCATGGAGAACCACCGTCAGATACCTCCTCATCGGCTCCCCAAAATACCCTCCCTGGCTCAGAGTCGGTGTAGACGGAAGTGTAGGTAACCGCAGATGATGCAGAAGACATGACTGCTGTAAAAACAAAAATAACTTATATAAGTATAAATTTTAAGACTCTTATAGTAATATACGTAATATAATTTATATACTCGTATATCAATTATGCAAGCACTTAGTAACTACTAATGCTAAAACAGTGTATGTCATGTAAGCACATATGCTAGATTGCAAACAAGTAATGTATGTGTGTCCCGTGCAAACCCCATTTGTAATTGCAGTGTTTGAAAATGGTTATAGTCCAGACAAAAACTTTTGACCTGGTTCTCTATAACCTTGGCTCTAGATACCAATCTGTAACACCCCCAAATCTGGGTGGCAGCGGAATATTGAATATCCGAGGGCGTTACTTCATAGATCAATAACACAAGATATGAGAACGACCACTAAACGTGTCGTTTTAAAAAGATACATTGGATTAACAAAATACTTGTTCATTACATAAGCTCATGGCTTCAAATTGTTCGACAATATAAGTAAAGATTTCGGTTTATAACAAATGTTCCCAAAATGTAATACGCCCCAAATCTTTAGTACTGACTCTCCAAAGAGTGACCCCAATGTATCTTGGCACCTCGTGCCTTATTGACCTGAGAAAAACATGCTTAAAATGTCAACATAAAGTTGGTGAATTCATAGGTTTATGTAAATCAATTGAAGGACCGCAAGATTTCCAAGTGTATGATTAAGCAACAGATGCAAACATCATAAAAAGTAATTATGTTTTCCTAAGCTCATGACACTGAAGCTCGACATGTATGAATGCAATAAATTGCCAATAATGCCCGTGAATGATGTTCTAACCCGCAACATCCCAAATCCGACATGGTATACGTTTGTTGTCTGGCAAACCGGCACAGTGAGCGCTACTCACCCAAACGGGGATGTCAATCCCAAATAGATCTATTTATAACACTCGCGCTCACAATCTAGTAATTGACAGTTCATGATAATGGGCTCAGTGGGTTATCGCTACTTAGGCAAACACGTAATCATTGTATAAAATGTACACTTGCGTCCAATTTGTAAAACAAAGCATGTTCTCACCCCAAAGATGTAAAACATTTAAATAATTGTAAAACATGGGGCTATGAACTCACCTTAGTAGGTAATCCTCTGTGAATGATAAATATATCCAAGTATGGCAAATGAATCACACCGTCAAATACCTAAGTAAGTACGGCCAGTCTTAGTCTACAAGTTTAGGCTAATGACTTAATGTGTAAACTACAATAATTTGCTAGTTTATATATACTGTTATCACTTGTGTGGTGGTGCACATGTTTATTGTATTTGTCTTTACTTGTTGGCTCTTGGGAAGGTATACGACTAAGGATAGATATCGTTAATAAATATACATTTATTAACCTGATAGTTTATACACCGATAAACCTTGACTTTAAATACAATAATACTTTTATTATATTAAGTCCAGTCCGACACTTCAAGTATTTATAAAATCATTTAAGTTTTATAACATACTTTTAAGTTTCTAAGTTTGACAACTTTAGTCCTTTTATTTAAGTTTGGTTAAATTACACTTTTTAACCCCTAACTTTCCAAGTTGTCACTTTTAGTCCTTTAACTTTACAAAAGTTATACTTTTAATATAAGTTATTCCAAAACAGCACCTTATGTTTGAAATATGTCAAAAACAGTCCTTGGACTCATAAAAATCAATATTTACAGTTTACACCCTCTAGTTTGCACTTTGACACTTTTAGTCCCTAAACTTGTAAAAATCACATTTTAAGCCCGTTTAAGTTCTAACAAGTGGCAATAAGTTTTATTAAGCTCCAATAAGCCATATAAGCTGTGGCAGCTTATAAATAAGCTCGGATGAGCTTATTTAGGCTTATTGGACCTTATTGGGCCCGTTAAGGTCCAATAAGCAATTTACATGTCCAATCTAGTTTTCAAAGGTACATAGGCCCTCATTAAGCTTATTTAAGCTTATTGAAACTGTTTGGCTTAATAATAAGCTGAGCTTATTTGAGCTTATTCGAGCTTGTTGGCTCGTTAGCCCAATAACTAAACTCGAGGGTTTACAAAAGGTTTATTAAGGCTTTATAATTTTGTTCATAAAATACCCTTAGGTTTTCTATATTTACAAAAAAAGTCCCTATGTTTATGAAATATAATATTTTAAACCCCTCGGTTTCCACATTTACACCTTTAGTCCTTTAACTTAAGAAAAGTACACTTTTGGTCCTTGTACTTTCAAACAGTCCCTCAAGTTTCAGAATTGACAGAAACCGACCCTAGACTTTATAAAAACAGTTTTTGATAGTTTCTACCCTAAGTTTTCATTTTTGACACTTTTAGTCCCTTAACTTACAAAAATTACATTTTAAGCCCAATTAAGATCTAACAAGTGAAAATAGGTTTTAATACACTCCAATAAGTTACTTAAGCTGTGCCAGCTTATAAATAAGCTCGGATGAGCTTATTTTGGCTTATTGGGCTTATTGAGCTCGTTAAGGCCCATTAAGCAAATAAAGGGTCCATTTAGGATTCTAAAAGCACATAAGCACTCATTAAGCTTATTTAGGCTTATTTCAAATTTGTTGGCTAAAAAATAAGCTCGGGTGAGCTTATTTGAGCTTATTCGAGCTTGTTGGGCTTGTTAGCCCAATAACTCTAACCCGAGGGTTTACAAAAGGTTTATTAAGGATTTATAATGTGATCCAACTTATTTTATAGTCCAAATAAGCCCTCATGGGTCTGTTTTTATTGCTCGACTTATTTATAAGCCAATAAGCTCGTTAATGGGCCTTTAGGCCGATTACGAGCTCGATAAGGGTTATACAAGTTCAAATTGATCCAATTTAGGTCCATTAGCATTCTCTAAGCTTAATAAGCTTAATAAACTGCTTAAGCTCACAAATAAGCTATCTAAGCTCATTTGTGGCTTATAGGTTCTCGTTTGGCCACGGTATTAGGCTGCCAAGCCCAATAAGGGCCCGATTTGGTTTCTAATAAACATTAAGGCCCGTATTGCTTCAATAAGCACATTAGGCTTCTTAATAAGCTCGTGGAGCTTATTAATAAGTTGTAGCCTCATAGACACGGCCTGTTGGGCCTACTGGGTTTAACGAACCGATTCGTGGCCCGTTAAGCTTACTAGTGTACCCTTTTATGACTTTGTATGAAGACCTAGTACCACTTTTATGTTTGAGGGAAATTGTTAAAGGCCTTTGTCGCAGTTTATGACCCGAAACAAGAGAAGAGACAAAGATGGTTTGGACTAGAGAGTGTGTTTAGTGTGTTTATAAATTTTCAAGAAGTGTTAAGTGTCAATGTGTATGGGTATATATATAGGCTTAGAGCTAGTTACATTTCCTAGTCCTAATTCAAACCAAACCATGCCCTTATGTGTGGTTTTGTAGGTTCTAGTTAATCCCCTATAGTTTTGATAATACCTTACTAGTACAACTCTTAATTACAAGATATACGTACAAGATTTACCAAGATCATGAAATCTTAAGGTTTGTATGTGTATGTATGCTAGTCGCGGGTATCAAAGGGAAAAGAGGGATCCAAAGTGGTTTTTATACAATGTGTAATAGATTAAGTAGAGACATTAAGGACACATCTTAATTAAAACCTTGATGTGCAAGTACCTAGGAGATATTAAGGATTTTCTAGGTGATTTTGTATGGGTGACGAGTAGAATCAAAGGGAAAGGGTAGGTTTTTGAAATCTTATTAAGATTATACAAGTACAAGGTTTAATTAAAAGATAATTGTACAAATGTGTAAGTATCCAAATGTTTTATGATTTTTGTTTACCCTTAATCGGCCACAATGGCTTATTAACACAAGATTTGAATAAACTTTGTGCTTAAGGTTTAAAAGTGGGCATTGGTTTGAGTCTAGGTAAGTCTAGGTATTTTCGGGGTGTGTCTAAAGGTATTTTATTACGAAACGTAAGCCCTTTTACGTGACCAATAATAATAAAACACCCAAAGTCAATAATTATCTTATTAATAATTATATAACACTTGATTGACGTAAACAAATAATTTATTTGATGACCGTTTACGTTGAATGATTATTTCTAGTCTACGCGATTTAACTTAAAAGTTAAATTAAAAGTAAACGCGTATCGGACTAAAATAAATAGTGACGAATAATAGGAGTCGTAAAATGACCCGAAATTAAGAAATGTTACAGTCCTGAAGTGGTGTCTAAATACTACAATGCCAAGTTACAGTATGATAAGTAATGTGAAAAAAATACTTCATAGAAGAGCAAAGTCTAGAATCACAAACTGTGATGTCTTGACTAGAAATGGTCCAATTACACTAAAGGTGTACAAAGAGGATAGTACAAGTGAAATCATTCTTGACTTCAAAGCCAGTGACTTGCATCTTGGTGAATGAAGAGAAGTTGTGAAAGCATGTCCTAACATAACAGGAAAAGGACGGAAAACCATCTATGAGCAGATATAGACAAGAATGGACTACTTTCACCAGAATGAAGAAGAACTAGGAATTGATCTGGATAAACCTTTAAAAGAACAGGAACCTCTCAACAAACTAAATGATCTTGCCAATAAGAAGAGAAAGAATGATGATGACATCCATGACTACTTCAGAGCAAACAAAAGGCTCAAGTCATCAGTTCAGTATGAAGATCATCCAGCTAGAACTATGCTGAATGAACCAGTCCCAGGTATGATCATGTTCAACTCTTATCACAGGCAAGACTTTGTTACCATAGAAGACTTTAGAGATTTCCTAAATGAAATGCTAAGAACTGTACAAGAAATCTTCTTCAGACTTCATCAAGGTCATGGGATTGATGATCACGCCAAGACCTTCAGCTCCTTTCTGCTTACTGAAGTTGATAAGTGAAATCTGAACCCACTCAAGCAAATAAGGGTAATTGAGCAGCTAAGGTAGTAGAATGAAATCATTTGTACTAACTTTATCTTTTGTATTTGTAATGTAATGAAAGTTAATAGAAATAGTTATCAGTTATGTTGTTCAATTTATATCAGTTGTGTAAGAAGAAGTTATTTTGCTCACTTACAACTGATTTTAACTTAGGCTATTTGTATATTCAAATAGGGGGATGTTGTTGGGATCAGTTCCTGATCCCTTCAGTCTCTCAGTAAATTTAAACATAAAATCCCCTATGTATAAGTCTAGCTAAAGATAGTTCAGCTTTAATTCTTCAGGTACTTAGATGATCAAGCAGTATCTTCACTTCAGTTTATGTGGCAGTTCAGAAACTAAAGAAGACCTTAGCAAGAGCTTCAGTTTATATAACTGCTCAAAATATTTTTAAAATCAAGATCCATTAAAATGGCAGCAGAA
>BQNB010112839.1:8410-22068 GCA_026074375.1 Tanacetum coccineum | reverse complement strand
ATAATTAGTTTATTAGCTAAAACCAACCAAACCTCTCAAACATATTATTTACCTGCTTTCCTATAAACATAAAAATACAAAAAGAATCTTCCCTCAACCCTTAGAATTTTGTTAGACCGTGATCAAGCCTTCCCAACCTATTCCCCTAGAGAACGATAACAACCCTCGAGTCTTGCCTATACTATTACTACAACGGTTAGGTACTCTACCTAGGAGTTGTAAAACTTCGTGTAGAAGTCTTACGACGACCGCATCACCTTTTCTGGAACATTGGTATTGGTTACTTTAGAATTATGATAGTGTACCGGTAGTACATTAAATTCTAGAACTTGTTTTTGTGATGCATTCTGAGACCGCATAGTAAGTATTAGGATTTGCTTGATAAAAGGCATTAGGATTAACCCATGTTTTAAACCTGTAATTGTTATGATGGTCACACCGATCATATAACTATCCCACACCCTTGTCATGCACTCATTTTTAGTGCAGGATACCCCTAGTACAACCCTCTGAGCCTATCCTTTTTCACGGTTCTCGTAATTTTCTAGTTAAGTCGGACTATTAATGAACAACATTGTCACCCTTAAACCAATCGTTACACCCAAATCGCCTTAGCCCACCTTGTATGTACTCATTTTTTGATACATTATTGTTTTAACCCAAGTTAATTATTTGAGTACACAGTTGCTAAGTCCTTATCCTTGTAAATACAGTTTTGGGACGATTGGGATTCATGATAGTATTTATTTCGCGGAAGAATAGGGAAGAAAAGTTAAGTCAATACCCCCATACGTTTGTTCATTAGTTAGATTGTAAATATCGAGCATTTAAAAGCACAAGTGGTATTTGTTAGATGATCTCCATGTTATTTTGATCCACCTTAAATCGGGTCATTAGTTAGATTGTAAATATCGAGCATGTAAAAGCTCAAGTGTAGGGGTACGTGTTATAAACCCTATGTTATGATGTATTATGTTATTCAAAAAAATATAGAAAAGAAAAAGAAATAGATTGATGTAGAGTTGTGTAGAGTTTGTATATCTTCGTCCAAATCTTGGCTTAGCAACCAAACCAGCGTGTATTCATGTAAATAATTAGCTAACCCTTCCACTCCAAATTCACCCAAAGCCACCCAAATGTATCTCATCTGTTTCCGTTTCCATTATATGTTATCTTACACCTACACCCCACAACCCTTTAAAAGACCTCTTGGATAGTAATGAATAATGCTTGCACCTAGCGGTGGAGGTTTGATCCTTTACCAAGCCTATGGTAATTTATATGCTATGACAGGTAATGAGTGTTGATTTTCTATTTATCCCATTATGTTATAATTTATTATACAACCGAGTAAAATAGAGAATCCCAAACACTTATGTGAGGTGCTAGTATATACTTTCCGTGCTTTTAATTACAAGGTCTAGAAGGTTGTGTTGTAAAATACTTTTAAAGAGTAGGTAAAAATGACCCTCATATTGTTATTGTCTAGGTAGAAAAGCCCATTTGCTTGAGGACAAGCAAATCCTAAGTGTAGGGGTATTTGATGAGGTGTCATTTTATACACTTTTTCGGGGTCATTTAACCTCCTAAATCGTGCATTTATGAACAAAATAGGTACTTAATCGTTCCTTTTCAGGTATTCAGCATTTGGAAGGCATTTGGAGGAAATACACGTGACTTAGGCTCATTTGGAGAAGAAACAGACAAGACTACGAACCTACACCAACATCTCTCAAGATTATGTTCTCAACAGCTGGAGACGGCGTCACAGATTACACGTGACGCCGTCACATTTCATACCAAGACGGCGTCACAAGATCTCAAGACGGCGTCAGAATGCACGACCCAACCCATTATCTAGAATATTCTCTTTCATGATGGCGTCACGATTAAAACGCGACGCCGTCGCAGTAATTTTCCTCTATATATAAATCCGTTTTTAGGGTTTTGAGGTATGTAACTTTAGAGTAAAAGAAAGAGACGAACCCTAGTTCATTTAGCAACTGTTAGGGATGATTTTAGGGCCTCAAAACCCTATTGTACTTCTTTCAACTCATGTTTTAATCAAGTAAGATTATCTTAATCATTCGATATGTTTATGTGTTGTTTGATTCATTATTGTTCTTACTTTATCTTTAACATGCTTGGCTAAACCTTCTATTATGCGTATTTATGATTGTATGAAACCTAAAATGTAGATCTTAGTGGTGTTGCTTCTTGCAATGAATATGCATGTTAGGTCTTAGAAAACCAACTTTTGTCTCTATCGCTGTTGATATGTCTAGGAAAACATGATTGTGTAGAAAGGATACCATAGGGTAACAGTCTTCATACTATCTTGCCCCTTATATGGTTGATCTACTCTTAATATATTTCAAACGCATTTAGTATACTCTTAGGGGCCTTATAATAGTATTCATACTACCTTACTTGTGCGTTGCCTTAACGGAATATTAAATAGACGGTGAATTCATGTAATTCGTTCATGACTTAGGAAATAGTTACATAGATCATCACAAGTGTGACAAAGCAACAACACTAGGAGAAGCAATCTAGGGAGTAATACATGATTAAATTAACACAATTTTTTATTATATTGGTATCACCATTAGCGTAGTTTATTATTTAGTTTAATAGCTAAAACCAAACCAACCTCTCAAACATATGATTTACTGCTTTCATAAAATATAAAAACACAAAAATAATCTTCTCTTCAAAGCCCTTTAGAATTCTGTATAGACCAATCATCAGCCCTTACCCAACCTATCCCTTAAAGAACGGATAACAACCCTCGGAGTCTTGCTATACTATAGCTACAAACGATTAGGTACATTGCCTAGGGTAGTTGTAAAACTTCTTATATAAGTCCATACAGGACAACCGCAACAGTTGAAATTCTGAAGTGAAAATGATTTGTAGGATCTTAAGTAGGTAAAGTGATTGTTGTTGTGGATTGAATTAAATTAACATTCACGGGATTTTTACAATTCTATGACTTAAACCAAAAAAAGAATAATCTTTTACTGTATTTTACTAAATCAAGAAGAAACCGTGAAAGAAAATTTGTTGTTGTTAAAAAACTTAAGCTTTTGTAGACGATTGATGAGCTAAAAATGACGAATGGTGAACACAGCTTGTACGTAAGAAATAATTGATTATGTGTCGCTAACAACAGCTCAGTGACAGTTTAGTGACAGCTTTGGGACAGAAAAAGTGTTGCTATTTGGTTTGGATGATTAATTCTGCTAGCATTACTCGGTTAAGTCTGCTGGGCTTATGGTTAATTCTGATAGCTTTGTCCGATATGGGATAACACGGAAGCATTTAGATCTCGAATAATGATGAAATAATGGTTTGTTTTGGAGAGTATTATGAAGACATTTGATGCAATGGTTTTTTAATCAATTGTGTGACAAGGGTAACCTTTTTGTTGCGTACAAACAAGGATTACAAGTAGATCGCCGACTGAGGCAACAGTCACATAAGAGAGGATGATGTTATTGCACTTAGATGATTTTCATTAATAATTCCTATTTGAAGCGAATTGATTTCGTGATTCAAAGAGATGGTTAGCATACTTTCAGGGAAGTTTATTGTTAACATGCTTAACCATCTACATGTACCACTTAAGGGGAAGTATTCACAAGTTGCTTTTCTATAGAAGAAGACCCCTATTTAATGATTACAAAAAGGGGAAGAAGACTATATGGCAGCTTATTTTAAAGTGATGACATGTACAAGAAGATCTTATTTCAAGTGGAAGCTTTGAAGATTGTTTCATTCATGAAGATTGTTTTGTAATATCAAATAGGGGAAGATTGTTGGGATCTCAGATTTGATGATTACAAAATTACATATGCATAAATGAAGACGAATGAAACAACAAGGGATTAATATGACACTTTGGTATTCTACATATGGAAGAATTAAAAGCTGGAAGATTTCCATGAAGATAGGCATTGAAAAGTCAAAGAATATCAAAGATAAAGGAAGGTTTTAATTAGTTTTAATTAGCTTCCTAATATAATTAATTAGCTTCCTTTGTAAGCCTTAATATCCCTCTATATAAAGGTTATTAGGGTGAATAGTTTTATCATCCATCATAGTTAGATCTCTCCAATGAGAGTCTAATAGTTAGCGTATTAGTTTGTGTAATAGTTAGTTATCTAGATAGCATAGTCGACTGATTAAAGTCGAATAGTTTATAGTTTATTAGTATGAATAAAGAAAACCTTGTGATAACATTGATGTTCTTATTTGTTATTCCGATGTGCTTTATATCATTCAATGTTATTATATCCTAGATGGGCAAAACGATATATGAAGCCTACAATTAGGCTTTAACATACTTCACCAAACACAAATGTATAATTCGCCTATATCTCGTGGTATACTTCGCCTAAACTAAAATGTATACTTTGCCAGACAAGAAACGTATAATTCGCCTATGAGAATACGTATACTTCGCCTAACCTTTGATGTATAACTCGCCTGAAACTTTGATGTATAACTCGCCTGAAACTTTGATGTATAACTCGCCTGAAACTTGGATGTATAACTCGCCTGAAACTTTGATGTATAACTCGCCTGAAACTTGGATGTATAACTCGCCTGAAACAAACAAAAATGTACTCATATAGTTTCTTGTCTTGTAACTAAAATCCAAACCGTCCTTGAGTCCTTTCTTTTGTCTTCAAACGTTGGACCACAAGATAATAAGCAACCCAGAAAAATAAGCTTGAATAAGCTCGTTTACCACAATAAGCAATACCAAATAAGCTCGAAAACAACTTAACAGTAAGCTACATATGGAGGTTTTGAAATGATATAGCTTTTAGTTTGAAAATAAGCTAAAAATTACCTAAAACTAAATAAAGAGCCCGTGACTTGTAAGCACTAAATAAGCTAAAATAAGCTGAGATGAATGCAAATAAGCCATGAATAAGTGAGAACAAAAAGATGACAACTTCTTAATTGTTTTTTTTCTAGACGAAAAAGATGACGGTTTGTGAGAAAAAAATAAGCAAGAACAAAGAGAGATTTTATAACTTAAAAAACGTTGAGAGAAAGGAAAAAAATTAGCCCAAATGGAAGATACGGTCTTTCTAAGCCCAAGATGAATTGAAATAAGAATAAGAAACTGATTATGAAAGAGACAGTAGAAAAAAAAGTGTAGAAACGTTATTAAAACTAGTATTAAACAAACAAGAAAATGTAGAAACGTGATGATAAGCCCAAAATAAGTCGAAATAATAAGCACAAATAAGCACAAAAAATAAGCTCACAATAAGCATAATGAAACCACAAAACCCACCTCTGACTCGTGATACCAATTGTCGGAACCAATAACCACTTACACTTCATGGACTAATACAAGAAATAAAGATAAGAAGATGAGAAGAAATTAGGAAAGAAATTTAGAAAGAGAAAGTAGAGAGAATGGTTGATTTCACAAAAGAGTGTGTGTTACAAATGAGACCAACACCCTCTCCACACTTGGAGAGGGGTATTTATACCAAGTATTGGACCGGCCTAAAGAGGCTTTCTTTGGACCGTTTGGTATTTTATCTTGGGTCAGGCTCGGGATTACTTTGGACCTTAGTCCAAAACGCGTACAAAATTAGATTAATTAACGAGCCCAATTCCCGTTCTAGCCTATTACAACATTTACTAAATAAAGATCGAGCTTCCATGATTAGTAGTCGGGCTTCCTTGTTCGGCTCAATATTTTAAGGCTAACATAGCGACTTCACACGATTCAACGCTATTGTGACTAGTCTAAAATCTTTAGATCCGGACTATTCTAGAAAGAATCATGTTAGAAAGTTTCTTCGTGCTCTTCCATTAAAATGGAGAGCCAAGGTGACGGCCATTGAAGAAGCTAAAGATTTAGCCACTCTTCCTCTTGACGGGCTAATTGGAAATCTCAAAGTTTATGAAATGGTCTTGGATAATGATGGCATAGGATCTAAGACCACCAAAGAAAAGGTGAAATCATTAGCTCTTGAAGCTAAAGTCACTAGGGGACAAACTAGTGATGATAGTGGTTGTAAAGATGGAAGTGATAAAGACATAGATGAAGAAGAAGAAGCCCTTCTTCTTCTTCGCAATGCCCTCCACCGAAAACTCAAATTGACCATCGCTCACATACTAAAACCCAGCATTCAACATCTCTAAGTAAGAATACTCGATTTATCATTTCGATACTAGTTTTTTTTCGCATTTTGTTGCTATTGTAAAAAAAGTAAAAAATTGCCCCCCGCAATCTTTTTTCCTGGTTCCGCCACTGCTAATGATGATAGTACATTAGTCCGTGATGGTTGGATATGATCAATGAAATCATCAGGTGTTTTCTTTGTCAAATCTCTTTGAGTTGACGAAAATTTTCTCCCTACATCTTCGAAAAAAATGACTTCACTTTTTTTAGCCAAAGCTTTTAATTTAAGGCTAACATAGCGACTTCACACGATTCAACGCTATTGTGACTAGTCTAAAATCTTTAGATCCGGACTATTCTAGCCGAAGCTTTTAATTTATTGGCTAGGAACTTCCGCAAGTGTAATCGGTTCAGACGCGGTAATTGATTTGGTAATGGCGGAAATCTGTTCGATAAAGGCCGCGGTAATAGCTTTGAAGACAAAGGCGGTGAAAGCTCAAAGAAAAAGGGAGCATGCTACAATTGCGGAATAGAAGGGCACTTTGCTAGTGAGTGTAGAAAGCCAAAGGAGAACAAGGCTTTTGTTGGAGGAGCATGGAGCGATAGTGAAGAGGGCGATGAACATCAAAACGACCCAACATGTCTCATGGCGATCGACTCTCAAGAGGTAGTATCCAAACCATCTAGTTCTAATATCGATTTAAACATTATTGATTTGCAAAAGGAGAATGAGAAACTCTTAAAGTTTAACAAGGATTTTACTAAAACTTTTAAAAGAAAAACGTGCTCTCGAAGATAAAAATTCAAAACTTTCAAGTAAAATCAATGATCTTGAAATTGAAGTAAAGAAACTTGTTAATAAAGAGGTGGTTGAACCTTGTCTAAAGTGTGTTGAACTCATACAAGAGGTTAACTCTCTAACAAGCAATGTTTCCAAGCTCCAAAATGAAGCATTAAATTTTTCAAAATTCAAATCAAGTAGCATTGCTTTAGACGATATGCTAAGTCGTCAAAATTGTCTCAAGATAAGGAAGGTCTTGGATTTTCAAAAAAATGATAAAACCACTTCCGCAAGTCCAAACAAACCAATAGTGTTTGTAAAACAAAGTTAAAAAAAGTTATGTCAACTAGCTTTGTTAAACCCGTTGTCCCTCAAACTCATTTTGCAAACACTCGAGGTTCCCAAGCACCCATTAGAAGAGTGGAAACAACACACCAAGGACATCACACGGTCTCTTACAATGGACTTGGATACATATGACCTAGAGTTGACTCTAGACCTCTTTTACCCACACCACATATGAGACCTTCAAACTCATATGCTCGAAGACCTTCTTTTCAAAATAACCATTCCTCGAGAAGAAGAAATTTTTACAACAACCAAAGGTCTTCATATCACCAACCTAGCACCTTCCAAAGGAGAGAAAACTCCTACCCAAATCAAAGGCTAAAAACACCTTGGAGCATTGGACCAAACTTCTAAAGCCCGTGATTTTCAAAAGAATCCTTGGTACTCGTGTTAGCCTTAAAATATGTCGACTAATACGGAATTACAATAGATATAACAAGGTGTGGCATGTAGTGACTAATAATGACAAGTTAGGATAGTATCATGTCACTTAGCTTATAAATACCCCTCCTATACTTCTATATGAGGGTGAGGATTCACAATGTAACCATCTTATAAGTGTGTGTTTCCCTTTCTCTCTCTAGAAACACACACTCTTCCCTTTCTCTCTCTACAATCTTATAATATGGCCTTCTTTTTCTTTAATCCTCCTCGACCTCCGGATCGTGTTTAGTTAGTGAATATTATATGTTAACAATTGGCATCAGAGACCAGGAGCATTTTGTGTTTGTGTTTGGCTTGATTCGTGGGTTTAGATGGCTCGTTCTTAGCTATATTTGAAAAAAAGTGGCACAAATTTTGATGTTAAAAATGTTAAAGTTTGTGTTTTTATGTTAGATATAGCTTAGACAGTTAGTTTTGCAAAAAATTCAGGAAAATTGTAGTTTTTAGGGTTTTTTGATGTTTGGTTTGTTTTTGGTTTTTTCGCCCATCTAGATGTTTAATCGGTTCTATTAGATGTTTGATCAAAGAGCTGGTTTAGATGTTTGACATAATAGCTGTTTGAACAAAGAGCTAGTCTAGCTGTTTGACACATTAGATGTTTGATCAAAAAGCAGGTTTAGATGTTTGACATATTTACCTGTTTGACCAAAGAGCAAAAGCAGATGTTTGACAAAGTTCATGCAGCTATTTGACAACATTCATACAGATGTTTGACAATATTCAACCAGATGTTTGACAACATTCAACCAGATGTTTGACAACATTCAACCAGATGTTTAACAACGTTCATCCAGATGTTTGAAAAAGTTCATCCAGCTATTTGACACATTCAACCAGATGTTTGACATCATTCAACCAGATGTTTGACAACATTCAACCATATGTTTGACAACATTCAACCAGATGTTTGACAACATTCAACAAGAGGTTTGATCCATTCATCCAGCAAGTTGATGCTCATATCACGCGGTTTGACCATTTACCTTTAAAAGTCAAATTCTTTTACACCGCTAGTCCTTATTCCACGATTATACTTTAATGACAACGTTATCTATACAATGTTCATCCGTTAATGACAATTCATTACAACATTGTCCTAGTTTAACAACATTCAATCAAAATACCAAAGCAAACACAACACTTAATGCTAAAACGATCCTATATACAAGATTCACTAAAACAACAAAACGACTAAAGATTCAAATTAAAGTGACAAGTGATCACGGAGTTGATTTGGTATCCCTTATTTGAGATTAAAGTAGGTTTTACGAAGGCGTCTACTTATTTCATCATCGAGACTTCCTTCTACTTTTTACCCTTTTTCTTCAAACCCAATCTATCGATTGATGACTTGCTTGAACTTATACAACTTATGATTGAGACTTGGATTTGTAGGAACCCGATTAATACTTCACTTCATAAATCACAACAAGAAACTAGAAAAGAGAAGATTGTTTAGAGAGAGAGAGAAGAGAGAGAGTTGAGAGAGAAAAGAGAAAGATATATTAGAAAAATGAAAAACTAGATATTTTCTAAAAAGAAAATATCTATAGATTTTCTTCTGCACCGTTCGTCAATCAACAACAATGCAAGCTTAAGTAACAAATTTGGGAGATTTTACTTTATTTTCAAGTTTGGTATATCAGGTTTACTTCACCATGTGGTCACAACAATAGCCGACAGAATACAAGGTTAGTAAGTTAGCCAGAGAGTTTAAAGGTTAAGATGTAATCAGAAATTCTCACAGAATCTTATTGTGCTATTCCAAAACAATGGTACTTCACAGTCTAAGTAAAATTTTCTAGGTTCTTCAACGACGTTCATAACTTTTCAAGATTTGTGCTTATGACAAGAACTTCTCGAGTATATGGACGTACACGACAATGATGCTTCCGAGAGTTCGCAACCATCATGGGGGGAAATCGTGTACGTGGTGTGGTTTTTTGGGTCAATAAAGAAGGGCTATAGGCATATAAACTATTGGTTTGGAAGATTCGTGCAACGTGTACTTTGTTCAACTTACGGGGGAAGTAGTGTATTCTACTTCACTTAGTATGGTTTGGGTGAAGTATTCTGCAAACGTGAGAAGAATTGTTGCTGATTTCTTGCATGTACCCCCGAACGAATATTCACCAAGACCTAATGACAAGTAGCAGTAGTATTTGGTGTGGTTTTACTTCTACAAAATTCTGTTGTGCACGTTAATGAAAAATAGAAGATTGTTCAAGCTACATCAAAGTTTCAGAATCTGCTCAAGATAGGGATGTTGGTTTGGGGGAAGCTAATTCAGAAACTTCGCTAAAAAGGAGTTTATGAAGAAAGCTTTTCAAGACATGCTGCATGAATTGGGGGGAAGTTAATCTAAGTCATGCATGCATGGATTGGGGGAAGTTAATCCAACTCATGCATACTACAATGGTTCCTAAGCAAGTCAAGACTAGAAGAACTCAGAAGACATCTTCAGCATTGGAAGCACTTTGGAAGACTTTATTTTTGTTATATTTATACTTATTAGGAACATTGTAAGTAATTTCGTATGTCCACATATTGGGGGAGGATTGATAGCCTTAAAATATGTCGACTAATACGAAATTACAATAGATATAATAAGGCGTGACATGTAGGGACTAATAATGACAAGTTAGGATAGTATCATGTCACTTAGCCTATAAATATACCCCTCTTATACTTCCATAAGAGGGTGAGGATTCACAATGTAACCATCTCATAAGTGTGTGTTTCCCTTTCTTTCTCTAGAAACACACACTCTTCCATTTCTCTCTCTAAAATCTAATAATATGGGTTTTTTTCTCTTTAATCCTCCCCGACCTCCAGATCGTGTTTAGTTAGTGAATATTATATGTAAACACCGCGTTCTCAAGGTACAACCTACATAAACTATGTGTTTTACTAAAAGACCCAAGAATGGTTAACTTGGGCACCATATTTGCTAACCACAACGGACCCATAAAACAATGGGTACCACGACCGTGAATTCATATTTGCTTGTAGGTGTGTCTTAAATGCGATCTACTAACGGATGCTTGAATTGTGGATAGTGGTTGCACTAAGCACATGACCGGGAATAGAAAATTGTTTACTTCGTACAAGGCGTATGATGGTGGACATGTCATATTTAGGAGCAACCTAAAGGGCAAGGTCGTTGGTGGAGGTAATGTTACTCATGACTCCATTACAATTACCAATGTTGAGCATGTTAGTTGTCTAGCATTTAACTTGATTAGCGTAGGTCAATTATGTGATGATGATTGTGTAATTAGCTTTACTAAACTAGATTGTGATATTAGTAAAAATGGAAAATTGCTAGCTAAATGACATAGGATAAATGGTTTATATACGTGCAAATTGGGAGATAACTCCAAACAACACATTTTTCTTGCATCTGTGGTGGATAACTCAATGCTTTGGCATAGGAGGTTAAGTCACGCCAATATGAGGTAAGTTTAAAACATAGCTTACAACGAGCTAGTAAGGAACCTACCAAAGTTAAGCTTTGAAAGATACTTTTGTGATACATGTGGTTTAGGGAGTCAAGGTAATGCAAACAATAGGACTAGGAAAGAAGTGTCAACCACTAGGGTTTTAGAGTTGTTACACCTAGATTTGATTGGTCCATCTCCCATTCAAAGTTATAAAGGCAACTTCTATACTTTGATAATTATTGATGATCACTCAAACTATACTTGGGTTGTGTTTGTAGAGTCTAAGGATGATGTCTTAGAAAAGTTTAAAATATTGTGTAAAAAGCCTGAAAACCTACATGATTGTTCTATTGTTTCAATCGTAACAAATCATAGTAGTGAATTTGATAAATTACAATTTGGGAGCTTTTGTGAACAACATGGAATGTCTTATAACTTGTCAGGTCTGTTTTCTTCTCAATCGATTGTTGAAAGAACACATCGCAAGTTAAGAAAGATGAGTCGTGATAGGTTAGCCGAGCAATCCATTCCACAAAAGTTTATAGCCATGCATTTGATATGGCAGCTTACATATTTAATATGGTTTATTTAAAAATTTCATTAACAAAACACCCTACGAAATCCTTAGAAATAGGAAGCCGTCATTAAAGTACTTTAGGGTATTTGGTTGTAAAGTATTTATACTTAACACTAAAGTACATCTCACCAAGTTCGACCCAAAGTCGTACGAAGGTGTGTTTTTAGGATACTCTCAAACTAGTAAAGCATACATAGTGCTTAACAAGGAAACAATGAGGATTGAGGAATCTCTTAATGTTACCTTTGATGAGAGCTTGCCCGAGCCCAAGTCATCTTCTTCGGTAGAAGATGATAGGATTGATGAACCCATAGTTCAAGATCTTAATGGGTCGCCATCATTACAAGTTAATGTTTCGGATAAAGGCTATCCTAAAAGTCTAAAAGAAGCTAGAGATCACCCAATAGAACAAGTAATTGGTAAGTTGAATGAGAGAACACTTAGGTCTAAGACTAAACTAGATTAGGATTTTCGCATGACATTTTCCCAAAGTCCAAAGTGCACGAGTCTAGTTGAGGTTGTTTATGGTTGACATGCACCATAGGTTATTAATTTGAGTGAGTAAGGGGTCAAAAATAAGAAGTAGAAGTCTAGAGGTTTTTTGCATACCCTTTTAGAGATAATTGTGCTCTTAAAGCTTATGTGCTTATGTGCCTATGTGCTAGGACTTATGTGAAAGGCATGGAAGTTAAGCAACATTGTTGTTTTAACAAGATGAAGGATAGATATTAATACATTATCCAAATGAAGGTTGACATATCTCAGAGTCTACATGTCAAACTTGTGTGCTATGAACAAGAAATTTGATCTACATCTTGCCAATATTATGGTAATCATCGCCTGACATATTTAAATATATGAAATTGACTTATTCACAACATTGCATGCTCTATTCCTCATGATAGACATGAAAGATAAATAGACAAATTCATTGACAAAATCACCTTGGATCACAACTAACCCTTGTGTTGAAAATGTTGTATTTGTGTCAACTTGCTCATTATTTATGTTGATTGCATGCTATGTGTATTAGGGTAGAAAATAAAAAAAAAGAACTTTATGTAAACATAAAAACTACTCAGGTAGTTAAAGAGAATTCTTTTGAAATTAAATTTGGTATGGTATTGTATAACATATTAAAATACACAAAGAATAAACATGATAATATAGTCCTCTCATCCAATAAACTATGAAATTAATTTACCATACACTATGGTAGTTAATATTATTAATGTTGACATAACACATCGACCATAATTCCGAGATATTATACTTAGCAACACTTTGCTATTGTATAATGGATTATGCGCCCAATATGCGTAAAATATCCAAGAAGGATTAAAACACACATTGAAGTAGAATTGATAACTTAGACCACTCATCCGAGATCCTAAGTATTTCCTTTGTAACACAATGAAAATAAAGTTATCATTCTCAAAAATCCAAAATGGTGATTAAGGATCTTTACACAACAGACTACAATGAAAGTATCATGCATGGACAATCTTTGGTGCATGCATGCAAACTTGTAGGAGCTAGATTGTGTAACTAAATCATCTAATTCAAACACTAAACTAAAAGCATTCAAACAATCTTAGTTTCAACAAAGATATCATTAGATTCTCCAACCTATAACTTCTAATCACCTATGCATAATGTTCTTCTTAATGTTTTGTAGTCTTCACACAATCATTTCTACCACAACCTATGGAATCAAAAATGCATGCTACTATCTAATCTTTCACTATAAAAGCCCATGCATTACCTCATTAGAAACAACACAAACACAATCAAAATTTTCAACTAAGAACCAAAGTTATACAAGAATCATGAATGAGTTTGGGGACTCATCATACCACAAAAACACCAGGAGAAGAATAATGACACCCGAGGAGGATGAGAATTACC
>BQNB010112838.1:0-15282 GCA_026074375.1 Tanacetum coccineum | reverse complement strand
GGCTATAAAACTCATAATATCCTTTAAAAACAATCATATTGTTATAAGATAACCCAATAAGTAAAGAGTTTATAGACAAGCATGTATTCCTCCTCGCGGGTTTATAAACATTCAAAATATTGAAAAGCGAGGTTATGAACTTACATTGATGATTAAGAACGATCGGCAGATAGGCATCTAATATGCACAACACGAACGGAGGACGAAGCGGCTCGATCAAGAAGTTGCAACTAATCTTAACGGCTAGGATCCACTAGCCTAGGATAATGTATTTGGGTTTCCCGATGAATGGTTACATCAACGCTACACGTTGATGAAGATTTAGATTTAACGTTGTAATGGTTTGGTGGTTGGTTAAATAAATAAATTGAAAATATACGCAAAGTGTGTAATATATATTCTTTATATATTACATATGAAAAATAACCCTTATATAATTCATACCGTGAATTATATCACAAAGACAATCAATCCAAAGATTAATGAAAAGTATATAATACCTTGCAGGTATTATATAATAAATGTGAATAATTAATTAAATCAATTAGTTTGACATCAATTTAATTAATAAGAAGACTTTGTATAAAGGTTGACACATGTCTTAACGTTATGAATTAATCAAACCACGTTTGTAACAGTTTATAACAATTATAAAATATAAATTAATATTTTATAAATCATGTTTCGTTTCATCGACGGGTCGTGTCTAAATAGTTATCTCATTGTAAAAATATAGTTTTCGTCCGTTGTCAGGTTATGATGTATATATCTTTAAAATATATCTTAGTCCCTTTTCCCGTGTTTCCAAAATAATAGAAGTTTTGGTAAAACATTACTAATATAGAAATTTATATATAAATTTCGCCATGACATTTCCGTTTATATATCGTTTCCCACTTTTATCAAAATTCAATGTTTTCCCACTTTAATCAAATCGTGTTGCAATATACGCTCGTTATTAATATTTATAATTAGACAAATTTTTAAATAGCACATTTATTTAACCAATTTAAACCACCACTAGATCCGGTTATATAATTAAATATTGAAATATATTTATGAGTCCATTTTTGTAAACAAAACTCACCCTATGTTGTTTCGCTAAACCAAACGCGACTTTTTCTGCTAAACCAACCAAACGGATCCCCTTTTGTTGTCTTCTCTAAACCCAAACGCACCCCTTGGTGTAAATCTGCCCAAACCAAATGTACCCCTATCCGTGTTTCTGCTATACCAAACACACCCTAATCGGTTTCCTGTTAACCCAAACGCACCCTATGGCTGTTTTAACAGCCAAACGCACCCTAATGTATTTCTATATCAACCCAAACACCCCTTTTATAAAATAATGGTTCGGGACTCATTTGAGCGATTTCACGGATGATTCAAATCTCGAAACTTGCGACATTGTTTTCCAAATTATTTTTCTGATAAAAATGAGTATTTATTTGATAGTATTTCACAAATATTTTCATAAATTTTATAAAAATATTCGTTATTTATTTAATGAACCGGTTACGTCTCGTCCGAAAGTAAAACTAGAATTAAATTTTTAACTCGTATATTCGCGTTATCATCAAACGCTTTTTATTAAAATGCTAAGTATTTTATTAAATATTTTTTTTATTTAATAAAACGTGATAATTAAATATAATTTAATTATTTTTGTGTTTCTAAAATCTTGCGAGGGCATTTCAGTCACCTTCTGACTGTTTTCGGGTCTCGGTCAAAACTAAAAAGTTGTTCGAAATATCGTTTTACATCAAATTGCTTTAGAGTCCGAGTTGTGAAAACGTGGTTTAGCTGCTCGTTTTTTATAAATCAACCTAGGAATAACTTATATCTCCTTTAAAATTCCGAAAATTCTCAGATGTTACAACATCTGTGCTATATATCAACTTGTGATGAACATATACCAAGTTGAGACACCTGAAGGATTTGACAAAATACTTTAGGGAGATTTGATAATCATGTTCAATCAAAGTGGAAATGATGAGTTTTGAAATGCACAGCAAAATTGGAAGATAGTGAGCTAGAAGCTACATAGTTCTTCAGGGATACATACTATAATGACTGATGAAGGAATAGTCATTCATATGCTTTTAGAGAATAAGTATCCTTTGAAAAAGGAAGTGCTGTCACAATTACTTAAGTTGAAGTTAGAAACTGAAAAAGACAGTCCTATGGCTTTGGAACTGATTAGATTTGTCAAGAAGTAGATTGCAGAGTTAGAATCTGAAGACTCTGATGGAGATAAGAAGGATCTTTGAGTGTTGGTTCTAAGACCACACAACAAATGGTCATCAGTTCACCATGCTTAACATGCATAAGAACTGGCTAGTCCATAAGCAAACGGCTTGTGGTAAAGACTTCTCAAATCCGTTTATGGTTGACAATTTACCAAAAATTATAGGGTTTTCAACTCACCTTGCTTCATGGTTAAGAGTTGGCTAGTCCAGGATCAAACAGTTCCTGGTAAAGACTCGTCAAATCTGTTGATAGCTGATAGTTTGCTAAAAATTATATGGTTATCAGTGCACCATGTTATGGCAATGAAGCATTGACTAGTCCAAAAGCAAACGGCTTTTGGTAAATACAAGTCAAGTCCGTTGATAGTTGGTAGTTTACTCAAAACTACAAGGTAATCAATTCACCTTATTGTTTACAATAAAGAATTGGCTATCCCAGAGAAAACGGCTACTGGTAAAGGAATACTAAATCCGTTAATGGCTGGTAGTTTGCCAAAAACTATAAAGCCAACTGAGTTGGATGTTGCTGTGTTGCTGAAAAGACAAGTTGCTGATAAAGATGGATAGCTGAAGATATAAAAAAAATATTAAAGATCAAGATCAAGATTTGACAAAGTGTTTGGATACATCCTCCAAGAGCTTAAGAAGAATAAACTGAAAAAACATGAAGTTAAACAAGTTCAACAATCATGTTTAGGGAAGGATTGTTGGGAATTATGCATTCCTGACTTTGTACCGTTAGTTATATTAGTTAGTACCGATAGTTGTAATTAGTACTGACAGTACAAAATAGTTAGTACTGATCAGTTAGTTAGTACTGATAGTATAAAATAGTTAGTACCGTTTAAGAGATATGCATGACATATTATAGGAAAAGATATGCATTATCTTTTACGCGTTTTGTAAGTCTGTTACGGTTTATCCTTGGTCTATAAAAGGAACCCTATGGCATTAGAGAAGATATCTGATATACAATCTCATATCTCATAGTTAGTAATCTGTAATCGTTTTAGCAGATTAATACAAAAGTTTAGTTATCAATATTCATTGTTCTTCTTAGCATTATAAGTTAGTTTCCGCATAACTTATAGTGTTTATAGTCATTGTTTCTCCTGTAGTTTGTGTGGATCTATCCATATTGGCTACAACCCTTAACAAGGTAGAAAGATCTATATTAAAGGGATCCACAGAGGTTGTTGTGTTAAATTGTTGTTTTTTTAAGTGAATGAATCTTAAGATTGCACGGGATTTTACCATTCTTGATAAAACCGAGAAAATAATTGAATACTTCATAGGATTTTACAAATCACAAAAAAACCGCATAAATCTCCTTAGACGAAATGGTATCAGTCTCCCAAGGTAAGTGTATAAATCACCCAAGTGTAATGTATAAATCACCTTAAGAAAAATGGTATAAATCGCCTTTAGAAAGTGGTATAAATCACCGGAATCAAAGATGTATAAATTGTTGGACTTAAAACACGTTTAAATCGCCGTCTTAGGATACGTATAAACCGCCAGAATCACACACGTATAAATCATTGGATTTACACACGTATAAATCGCCGAATACAAAACATATAAATCGCCGTATCCAAAACGTATAAATTGCCGAATTACAAAAAAACGTATAAATCGCCGTATCCTAGGTGTATAAATCGCCGTATTCAAAACGAAAACACCACTTTTTCAAATCACTTAAAGACATAATTTTTAACGTTTTTACTCGATTTTGCTTGTACTTTTTGTTATTCTAAGACTAGTAGAACCTTAAAAATACAAACTTTATGGTTTTTAACACAAAAAATTTGAAATCAAGATTCTTGGTACGAAACCCTTTTTTCGAACAAAAAACATAAAAAAGATCAAGTTTTGATGTTTTTTCAAAGATTTTCTTATACAACTAACCTATACTACGATAAACAAAGAAGAAAGTTGAGAGCTTTATGGTTTTAAACCCACAAAAGGTGAAAACCTTTTGTATTAGTTCGAACTAAACGCACGCCTAAAACAAGAAATAAAACGCACACAAAACCAAGCTAAATCACCCCTGGCTTTGATACCAATCGTAGAATATATAAACTATCTAAACTTACAATCAAATGAATAAGAACTAGAGAGAGAAACTGGAAGGACGAACACTTTTAGTGAGAGAAAGGAAGAGAGAATATTAGCTTGAATAAAATGAGAAAGTGAACAACCAACACCCTCTTCAAGCAATAGAGAGGGTACTTATACCATCTATGTGGCCGGCCATGGAACTTGTGTGGGCTTTCCATGGGCCTTGGACCTTTATACCTTACTAAGGTTTCAAAAAGTAACTTAGACCTACGAGCTACGTATTTTAGGTGTGACCGAGTCTTTTCTCGATTCCTAACATAAACCCTTATTTTATAAACTATTTTACTATTGCTTAAAAACTATTTTACTATTGTAATAAACTATTTTACTACCATCTAGTAAAATATCACCTTATAAACTATTTTCTTACTATCATATAAACAATTTTGTTATTACCTAATAAACTATTTTGTTATTTCCATGAAAAATTGTTTTACCATCACCTGATGAAAATTTTGCTAACACTTATAAACTGTTTCACTAGTATTTAATAAACTAATTTACTATCATAAATAAAATAACTCGTTATCATTTTACGAACTAAGTTGCTTCCATCTCATAAACTATTTTACTATCATCTATAAACAGTTTTGCTATTTTCTAATAAACCAATTTAGACGCTGTGGTATCTGAGTAGCAGAAGTCTTGAAACATTATACTTGTGCTTTCTAATGTCTTCTATATATGGCGGTCGGAGTATGAGAATGTGGGCTATGAATCTTGACTTGTCTTGTGTCAGCTGCGGCTACCATTATGATTACCTGCATAAATTGGTTAGTGATAAACAACATATATGGACGAAAGTGTCTTTGTCACTTCGTTAAATACGGTTGCAATAACCACGGTTCCCTATTAATCTCTATATAAAATACGCATTAGCGTGATTAGGTTTAGAATTCCGAAGAATACATTTCTTGACTGGTTTCCCTGCTTTTGCACTAAGCGTTCATAATTACCGAGCGTCTCAAAGCAGACAACACGGTAGAGCGTGGAACCAGTAAGACAATTTCTCACCGATTGAATCAAAAAGTTGATTTGAAAATCAATCGTCGTGTCACTTGCTAAAATGATTTCGTGACACATCGAGGGTTTTAAGCATTTCAAAATTCATCAATCGTCAATTCATAATCTGGACCGAATCGATATCTAGTGTCATAAGTTTGATCCATATAGGATCTCATAAGTCACCTACGCAGAGCTTATTTGATGTTGGCTTTGGAAGTTGTTTCAATCATCATTGTGAAAAACTTTAGTATCATCTGATGTCTATGCCAAAATAACAAGGATAAAGCGTAGAACTCTTAAGATTTACTTGATTTCATGTGTATGGAAAACCAAATGTATTTATAATAAGTGTCCTAGTGAGATTTTTGGATTTCTCTTTTGGCTTAGACTCAATAGTGCCACATGTGGTTTTTAGTGATTCGGAGGCTAGTGCGGATGCCACCCTTTTCTAATAACCAACTAAATTGGAGTGAAAAAAGTAGATGTAAAGAATATGCGTTTTGTAATATCTGTGAGGATATGAAAACTGAGTCTATTTAATAGACCTTGAGTGGCTGGGAGGGTTAGATTTGTTGCATTTGCTATCACGGGTCCATGATGACTATCTTCAATACCAGACAACTGCTTAGTGTTTCTGATAGCATATGTATTGACCGTTTTCTACCTAAGTGTAATGAGGGCTTCTTTATTTTCAACCTTTATCTTAAATTTTATTTTTCATTCTTCAATCCCTTCAATGTTTACCAAGACTTTATAACTAACACCTTGTTGGGTTTGTTCCAGTGTTAGCTCTATCTTAGTCCGCATTTTTTCCTTTTCTCACTTTTTCTCCTTTTTATCATACCTATGGACTTTTATTCTAACTAATAGAATGTCCTTGGGTAGATCCCTCGTAGCTGGATGGCATTCGTGGGAAGAGTATAGACACTAATTCCCTATACCTAACCACCTTTATAACTCCAATTATATTAAAATACATTTTTGGTTCATTTTGGTACTGTTCAACAAGTCCTTTAATACCTTTTTGAAAACATTGATCAAGGAACTTTGATTTAAATCAAAAAACATTTATACCTCGATGGTTTTACTTTTTAGAAACAAGCTCCCCGACGCGTATTTGACTCGTTATACACAGAAACATTTAGCACATACGAGGATGGAGTTCAAAATGAGTCATTCAGATCTACATTTTACAAGTGTATATATATTTTAATCCCACATTTGTTCCCCTTATCAAAATGTTAAACCTTTTGATATTTTAAATAGTCAATTGATTCATATATGTATTGAAATTATTTGGGGAGATAAATATTCGTATTCATATATGATCAAGCTTTATTAGGAACATTTTAATGCTCCCCGTCATTTTTGGAGGGTATTATTATGGTGTTTGAGTACGTTAATTTGAAATTTTTTTGAATTTACTAAGTAAATTCCTGAAATCGTACTCGATCACTATATTGCCTACTTTTTATTGTTAACTGTTTATATTTTCATATTCACAAGTTATATTTTTACGAGAGAATGACCTTAATTGGAGTGGACAAGATATGACGAAGTCATATTGTCCGTTCAAGCAGTCTGAGGTCTTCTCCGTAATCTCTCCCACCAACAAACTTTTCTAAGCTCCTCATTAACCTTCTCTAGTAGCAGCTCTATCGATAGCTTGATAATATGCGAGACCTCTTGTCTGTCTAAATTACCTCCTATTTTATCTTCGGCATAGTACATCCTTCCCAGGTTTTGAAGCTATACTCTTGAAGAAACAGTTCTAACATATGTGGCGTCTCGTCACTAAACTTGTAAGTTATATGAGCGCATCAACTTGTTTCTGTTTTACTTGTCTACATAGATAATCCCTTGAGGATTGTTGTATGTAGTGTATGGAGTTCTGTTGGAGATGTCAGACCTGAATGTCTCTGGCTTGGTGATATTAAGCTTCTTTTGGTAGCTTTTGACTCCCTGTTGAAGGTCTTCTACCCGTTTAAGAATGACAATACGTCTGGTAAACATCTTTCTGTCATAATGTAACCCCAAGTCAAAAATGACACCTCTTTCAAGATTAGAGAGTTTCTTTTAAACTAAGAGAAGCAGCATGTCTTCAAAATTATGCAGGTGAAGTCTTGGAAAGTCACCTTCCTTGAATTTGTATAATTGGTGATCTTCTCTTCAGACTTCAATCTCCTTCAGATAACCGTAATCATACAATTCATAGATTTAAATTTGGGTACTGGTTTATATTATTTTTATGAATTTACCACTCATAGTTGGATACCCTCGTTGCCTTGCCGAATCAATCAGATCGTTGTCGTTTTCAGGACCCAATGTGAAAATTCCTAGTCATCATATCTTCATAGGCATACCTTTACTGGACTCCTAACGTTTGAAACCATGTCTTTAATGCCTGGTATAATCTACTAGCATCCTTTTGTTTTTGGTGTGGAGTTGTATAATTTCTTGCTTGAGCTTCCTCCCTCAGATATCGAGATCATTGTTGATGTGTGAAGTGTCGACAGGAAAAACTTGAAGACTTGTTGATTAATAATCAACGGTAGGAGCCTTCACTATGGTCAAAAGGATACTTACTTTCTTTCAAGGTTATTCCAGTCAAATCGACCCAGTTAGAGCTTTATTAACACTTCTTCAAAGTCTATACTCGGTTCCCACACGACTTTTGCATGTCCCTTTGAGAAGATTGAAAGTTGATCCAACAAGGTATTCTAAAGTCAGTTTATCAATCTTGAGATGGTTCATGACATATGTTGAGAATTCGATAGGCGTTCTCATAAGCTCGTCGAAAGAAAGAGGAGGTTTTTCTGCTTGAGCAATTTTGTTGATCCATGTTTGAGGTGGCCTAAAGTCAATTGATTTTCTAACATTCCAATCTGAATCGAGAGTCGAAGGCCTTTCAAGTTTCTTGAAAACCTGTCATGCTTTGGAGCGCAATTGACTTGGCGTTATGAGCCATCAGACTATTTACCTATGTTTTTCCTTGATTTTGTGGCTCTTGAGTGTCTCCAGCCTTAAACACTGTCTACTCTGCTGTGCAGACTTGCCAGTAGATTTTGGCTGAGATTTGGAAGTGCCTTCTTAGATGGTTCAGTGTCTTTGCTTGTTTTTCGTCTCTTTAACCCTCGGTATGATCCAGCGGATGGGCCTTCGTCTTTATCAGCATCATCTTGCTTCCTTTTCTTTAATTTATCAGCAACTCCTTCGTCCATTGCATCTTCATCCTCTAGGATTGACTCCATGAGAGCATGATACAGAGCTCTTTGCTTTGGACTTTTGTTGAATGACTTGGATTTAGTCATTGTTTCAAACAAGGTAGTTTTTTGATCAAATTCTTCAAGTACGGTGGTATCAAATGAAGTGATAGTTTCTTTAGGCACTTGTTGCTTTCTTGCATGCTCCATCTTGATTTTCTGAATGTTCTGTGCATTTCTTAGGTACATATTGATGTCTGCGTATCTCTATAATTTCATCTGGAACAGAGTGTTCCTTAATAATATCAGCATCGTGTTTCTTGAGCACCTTATAGAGAGCATCATCCAGACTTGTTCCAAGGTACTCTTTGACGGCATTTGGGACTTCAGAGTGATCAACCATCTTGAGATCTTTGACATCCTTTACCAAATTTGTAATCCTTGAATGGAAAGCAGCAAGGGTTTCAGATTCAGAAACAACAGTTGTTGAGGTTGTAGCTTCAGTTGTTGTTGGTGTAGGGATTGGAGTTAATTATTAAAGGTGAGGAAAGAGTGAAGACAGAAGAGAAGAAATAGTTGTTGACAAAGCAGTTGTGACTATTTTAGGTGGATTGACAATGGTATGTTCGGGGATTACAGATACTAGGATGGTGAGAAAAGGTGAGGTACGTGGAACTTCATGTTGAACATTAATATCCAACATTAAGACAACTTTAGTATCAACCGAGGGAATGTTATAAGTTGAAGATTATTTTGCATCATAGTCGGATGATTTAAGAATACTAGAATTGGTCCTTCACTTAAGCTAGCATTACTGTTTGTTTAGCATTCTCTTGCTCAGCTTCACTGTTTTTTGTTAGTCATCTCCACATAACCTCTTTTTTGTTAGCAGGCTTAACATCTTTTCAAACTAATGTTGAACATTCACCATTTAGCTCTCATATTATTTTCATCAAAATCCTTAAATTCCATATCTCTGTTCAATTTCTCTCAGATGTACATAGTCTGTACGAGTATGTACGTTCTCATCATCTTGTGATTCTTCTTCTTCTTCATCAGATTCTATCCGTTCAGTCATCAGCCTTCTTATGATCATCATCACTTTCATGGACGTTTTCATCATCACTGTCATCATCTTGCTATCATATATTATGTTATCATAAATCCATTTTCCGCAAGGACTCGTTTTCACTCTCTTTAGATTAATTCTTTGTCGGCACATCAGTGAATCTGGTATAGTACCAGTTCCTTCATTTATACCAGTTGACTTACCTTTTGGCTCATCAGGAACCACTGATTCAAAATCAGCTCCCTCACTTGAGCCACCTGCTTGAATAATGGTTGTTTCTCTTTTGCTTTTCTGAGTGCCTTTTCGACGAGCTTCTTCAGTAGATGTTGGCATCAAATAGCAGATTCAATTCCCTTCTTATCAGTACCTTAATGGAGGTTTTCTTCTTTGACACAGACACACTAGGAGTGTCTTGGATTTGAACACCAGAAGACTGTCTTTTAGTAGTAGGTTTCTTGGTAGGTTTATCTTTCTTAGTAGGTTCAAGTTCTTCTTCCTTTACTTTGACAAAAGTTTTCTTCTTCGAATGAGAAGCAGGTTTTTTAAACTTCGTGCTTCTCTGGGGATTTCTTGCTCAACGTAGCATAGGCAAGATAAATCTTATATGCTTTAGAATCTTTAATTGCTTGATTGATTATCTCTTCAGGAATTAGAGCTTCATACTTCTAATAATCTTGTGTTTTGGAGACAAATTTCAATATACTCAACAAGCTATCACCTCGGATTGTGTGAAGATTTATCTTGTTTTTTCCCTTTCAATAAAGATGGTTTTATCCTTAGATATCAAAAGACTGATGATAACTTTAGTGAATCTTGGGTAGGCATGTTCTCTTTACGTGCGGAACTTATTTCTTTGTTGTCTGCTTGAAACATAAAATCTTCCCACATTAACTACAACAAAGTCAACATTCTACTTGTAGAACATTCCCCACAAGATTTGAGCTCTTGACAGCCTAAGCCTATCAAGACCTGGGGACTTCCCAGAGATGCACCTATTGATGACAGCAGTAAATGTTCTCCAGGGCTGGTGCATATGATCTGTATGGAATCTAGATAGGCATATTCCCAGCTTGCCATTGTACCCTTAGTTCCTTGATAAATGGAACCATTTCTTCTTCGGAAGGAGGTTCAACAAAATCTGGAGGATCTCACGAAATACTTCAGTGTCATTGACATATAGATAACATTCATGTTATTGATTAGTTGAGCAAATCTCCAGTAGTACTGATACATTGTTTCACCCTTCACAAATGAAAAGTTATCAAACTCGTCATATAATTTACATTACTTTTCTTGTAATGACAATTTCATGCCTTGCATAAAAAGCTTACATCTATCCTATATCTCTTTGGCAACTTTATGATGATTCACAATGGCATACACATCCGGTGGAAGACCTTAAAGAACGATGTTTGTATCTTTAAGATCACAGTCAGCTTGGATTTTCTCTGCAACCGAAAGTTCTTCATATCTCTTTGTTCTAGTACTGCCATCCTATTCAACAACAGTATGCCAAACAAGTGACCATTTTGAACTGAGTTAAAAATCATTCTCTCGTTCTCCCGATTCTCTATGTATAGTTCCATACGACTCTTCTACGAGTTATACAAGGATTTTTCCAACATGGGAGGACGGTTGTCGGCACCGGGAATAATCATAAATTCTGCTAAAGTTGTCATTTTGAATTGATTGATTGAATGAGAATAGATAACTTTTGATCGTTCAGTGATTAGAGGTTGTTGGAAATTATGCATTCCTAACTTAGTATCGTTAGTTATATTAGTTAGTACCGATAGTTGTAATTAGTAATTACTGACAGTCAGTATAAAATAGGTAGTATTGATCGGTTAGGTAGTACCTGATAGTTAAAATTGTGAGTACCGTTTAAGAGATGTGCATGAGATATTATAGGAAAAGTTATGCACTTATCTTTTGATGGTTTTGTAATATGTTAGGATTTAATCCCTTGGTCTATAAAAGGAACCCTTCCGGTATTAGGAGAACGGATATCTTATTGTACCTCTCTCATATCTCTTTAGTTAGTAATCTGTAATCGTTTTAGCAGATTAATACCAAAGTTAGTTATTAATATCATTGTTCTTCTTGCTTTATAAGTTAGTTTCCGGCATAACTTAGAGTGTTTTTAGTAGTCATTGTTTCTCGTGTAGTTTGTGTGGATCTATCCATATTGGCTACAACCCTTAACAAGGCGGTAGATAAGATCTATATTAAAGGAATCCACAAATGGTATCAGAGCATGTAAGAAACTCTGATAAGAAGAACAAGACACTGTTCTAACTTCTATCTTACAAAGCTATTCAATGGCTGGATCAGCAAGATGATATTCCACCTACCACCACACATAACAAACACAACGCAACACATACAAACCCCTCACACTTGTTTAACCATCAAATTTCCTATTCTCAAGAAGGGAGAATATGACATATGGGTCATGAAAATGGAATATTATTTGGGCCATACAGACTATCCTATCTGGGAAGTTATTCAAAGAGGAAATGGTTCAGTGAGTGTCTCAACTGATACAAATGGTTTAATAAAGGTTTTGCCTCCCAAGACTGCAGAAGAAATTTTAGCCAGAGAAAGAGAAAGAAAAGCAAGGGGGACCACTTGGCTTTATGGCTTTACCAGAAGATCATCTTGCTAAATTTCATAAAATGACTGATGCTAAAGAAATGTGGGAAGATATCAAATCTAGATTTGGTGGAAATGATGAATCAAAGAAGATACAGAAGTATATTCTAAAGCAACAGTTTGAAGGCTTCTCTAATCAAACTCAGAAGGGCCTACATAATGGCTTTTGACAGGTCTTCAGAGGTCTTCTTGACGTCAACTAGTGATTCATGGTTGCAGGCGTCTCCATTAAAGATAAAAATCAAAAATTTCGTTAGGTCTCTACATTCTGTTTACCTGGTCTCAAAGTTTCCTAATCATGAGGTCACAAGCCAGGAGTGGGACAGTCTTCAGTTTTGATTGATCTGTTATAATAATCTTAGAGTCTCGTTGAGTTCTATGTTTAAAGGCTCTACTGCATCATCCTCTAGCACGCAGAATGTGGCATTTGTTTCAGAGAACACTAGCAGTCACTAATGTGTTAGTACCGCTTCTGGTTGTTTTTAATTCTTTGTCCATAACTCACATTATGAACATCCTTCATCTATACTCCTTACATAGACAAATCAATCCAGTTGCCAAAATTGGGTATCATGAAGATCTAGGAACGCTTGATGAGTTTGGATTTAAGAAAAAACTATGAATTGAAATGGCAGGTGGCCATGATTTCCATGAGAATGAAAAAGTTCTACAAAAAGACAGGTAGAAAGCTACAATTTGATGCCAAGGAACTGATTGGTTTTGACAAAACCAAAGTCGAGGTGTATAGTTGTCTCAAAGACAGGGAATTTTGCTAGAGATGCAGATAAGGGGAATATGATAGTTGGAGGAGACGATGCTTGGAACACGGGGAATATGGATAAAGAAAATGAGAGGAGATTGGTAAACATGAGGACATCTAAAGCCTTTGGTGACTCTGGATGGGAAGAAGGTGCTTGATGTTGTACCAGTCTCTCAAGATGAACAAGAGAACTATGCTTTGATGGCTTGCAACAGTTTAGGTTCAGACACAAAGGTAACTTCTTGTTCCAAAGAATGTAAAGAGTCTTATGTTAAACTTAAAAAATTGTATGATGAACAGAGGGAACAACTTGGAGATGCCAGTATAGAAATACAGGCATATACTCAAGCTTTAAAGAAAGTTGAAGCACAATTAGTTGCTCATCAACAAAGTCAACTTTGGTATGAGGAAAAGATAAGGTTTATGAAGCTTGACTTAGATGATAAAACTGATGTCCTTACATACCATAAGAAACTATTGACAGAAGCTGAAAAAGAAAAAGAAGATTTAAAAGCTAAAGTAGAAAAATGGCATAACTCTTCTAAAAATCTTAATATTTTGCTAAATAGTCAGATGAATGCTAGGGATAAGGCTAGGCTTGGGTATGGTGATCAATTGAATAAAAGTGTTTTAAGTTATGAAAATGAAGTTTTCCAAAGTGTGTTTGTTAGTAGAACAATTGAAAAAGAAAATAATCCTGTAAATGATAGATATGCAGAGGGGATGCATGTTGTTCCCCCTCCAATGACAAGGATTTACATCCCTTCTGGACCTGATAAAGAAATAGATGACTTACAATTTACATATGGTCCAAAGCAATCTAAACCTAGTGAATCTGATACTAGAAGCAGTGACTTTAATTCTTGTGAATCAAATTGTAGTGAAGAAACACATGAATCTATGCCTGAACTAGTTGTCAATAAACCCAAAGTAGTAAGTAAACCTAAAGTTTGGTCTGATGCTCCTATCATTGAGGAATATGAATCAGATAGTGAAGATGAACACGTGTCTCTACCCACAAAAGAACAGGAAATACCTAGTTTTGCTTTTATTAATATTGATAAGCATGTAAAAACTCCTAGGCAAACTATTATAGAACAAAACACATGTAGTCAGAGTCCTAAACTTGATAAAAAGGATTGTAGTGGTTTAATGTCTAAAAAACTGGGTTTGGGATTTGGGTATACCAAAAAGGCATGTTTTGTATGTGGAAGTTTTAGCCATCTTAATAGAGATTATGATTTTCATGAGAAAATGATGGCTAAACAAGCTAAATTAAACAATAGGATGAGTAAGGGGTTTAGTCAAAGGGAGATTAGACCAGTATGAAACAATGTGCAAAGAATGAATCATCAAAACGAATTTGTTCCAAAAGCAGTACGAATTAGAACTGGAAAGATTCCAGTTAATACTGCTAGAACTAGCGGTACTAACACAGTTAATACTGCTAGGCATAATTTTAACAGTCAGGCAGTACCAATTAATGCTGCTAAGAAATTTAATACTATTAACCCTATTGTGAATAATGCTAGACCAAAATCTGGCTTTCATAAATCTGTTTCACCTTTTAGAAAGTCATTTAATATAACAACACTTAGAACAAATTTTTCAAAACAAAAGGTTAAAACTGCTGAGGTAAATGCAGTTAGTGCTGTTAAGGGAAAAAGGGAAACTGCTGTTAAGTCCTTAGCACGATGTAATTGGAGACCCAAAATACATTACTAGAACCAAGTCTCCAAATACAATGGTGGATCAAGTCTTAGAAATTGTTTCACTTTCAAAGATCCACTAGGCAGACTAAAGCCTAAACAGGCTTGGGTCCCTAAAAGAATCTAATCTCTTATATTTAATGTGCAGGTGATGTTTGTCGTTTTCACAACGCTTTGATCAAATAAACCCTCAGATATATATTATATATATATTTATAGAAATACATATACGCAAGCTAAGTATCATACAAATTATTGTTAGGAAAGGATAAAAAGTAATCAACACAAGTATCGTTCTCCTCGGTGAGAGGTGAATGGAAATCTACGTTCAAGTTGTAAATCGAGCTTGATTGTCATTCAATTTTTTGATTTTGGTTTTAAACTATTTTTATACTAAAAATTAAACTAATATTAATTCTAAGATTTAAAACTACAAGATTATTCTAAAATTGATCTAAAATATATAAATGACAAATATGCTTAAAAAGATATAAATGACTAATATGCTTGC
>BQNB010112837.1:0-22069 GCA_026074375.1 Tanacetum coccineum | reverse complement strand
TTTAAATAAATCAGAGTAAATTCAGGTCCTAATAATTTCCTTTTTAACAAAAGTTACAAGAGTTTAAACACGAGTCATTTGTATATTTAAAGAAAAATAATTATCGAATGCGAAAAAAAACCAAGTCTTTAAAGTTTTGATATCCGCGCATCCAAATGCTTCAAATGCTCAGCTAGCAAAATAATAACCTGAGAAAATACATGCAAAACGTCAACAATAATGTTGGTGAATTCATAGGTTTAAGTGAAAGCAGTATTGAAATAATTCAAGTAATATTTCAGTAAGAAAGGCAGCGATACAATATTTCAAAGTATTATTTCTAAAATCCAAGGAATGATTTAGTAAATCAAGTAATGTTTAGTAGTGGACCACAAGATTTAAAGAGTATATGGCAATATAATAAATACAAAGCCACACAAAAATGCGTTTACTACTGTCTAAGCTCATGAAACCGATGCACTAACTGAAATCAAGAATATGTACCCATCGTAGGTGCCCCCTCCAAGAACACCCGGGCAGTAATAAAAAGAATATGTACCCATCGTAGGTGTCCCCTCCAAGAACACCCGGGCAGTAATGAAAAGAATATGTACCCATCGTAGGTGTCCCCTCCAAGAACACCCGAGCATTAATGAATATAATATGTACCCATCGTAGGTGTCCCCTCCAAGAACACCCGGGCAGTAATGAAAAGAATATGTACCCATCGTAGGTGTCCCCTCCAAGAACACCCGGGCAGTAATGAATATAATATGTACCCATCGTAGGTGTCCCCTCCAAGAACACCCGGGCAGTAATTGAAAGTCATAGGTTAATGGGTACTTAGACAATAATATGATCTGGAATAGCATACGATTGAAAAACACTTGTGTCCTTTTTAAAACAAGTAGTGTGTTCAAAACTCTCAGTTTTGTAATTAGATATTCAATGATCTCCAATCATGTAGTAAGCAAATCAAGCTTTAATAAATTCATGAGTAAACAACCATGTATCGCATATGTTTTAGAAGTCATAAAGTAAGCAAGTAAAAGCTTTAGTAAAAGTAATCATGTAACGCTTATGTAGTAGAAATTAATAAGTTTACTTAGTAAAACAAGCATGTATTCTCACCCCGAAAACAGTTTATGAAAACCTTTAAAAGAGAAAAATTAGGGCTATGAACTCACCTTAGGTAGAAGTATCGGATAAGAGAATCACAACGAGTGAACAACTATGACAACGATGCGAACATCATGATCAACAATGAAGAAACGAAGTCGAGAGATCCGAACCGCGACCTAAAATAATGGTGCGCGTAATTAAAACTCACACTTATAACCATTTTTCAAAAATGCGCTAACGCAACATATCCCAAAACAGGGTCTGCTGGACTTTGCAAAAGTTGGACACCATCTGACCCCTTTAAACTATACAGAAAAATCTAGAAAAATTCAGGAAGCTCATACACCATCTGACCCCTTTAAACTACATCTTTACAGCCCAAATTCTGGACCAGAATCACAGTTTTGACAACTAATTTCGTAAACATGTTTTGACCCACTTTTAGGTACTGAAAATCGTTGAGGCCTAACTCGTTGGAAAGTAGACTCGAAGTACTTAGTCGTATGAAGCTGCAAACCTAGAAAACCTATTGGCATGACCAAGTTACACTACACGCAAGATGAACTAAAATTCTGCACAAAAACAATGTGTGCAAAATTTTGCCGCTTTAGTTTTCAAACTTCAAAATGCCATATCTTTTTCGTTTTTAAGAGTTAGACGCTCTATCTTATATCGAAACGATCCTTAGGGCGAACACTATCATTCTAAAAAATAAAATCTCAGTTTGCACATTACTCATCTTTCCAATTCAAGTCTAAACTTTCTGGTCTAATTGAGGGTTATAAAACCCGATTAAATCTCCAAATTTTCGCATCAAACACGCTTCCAATAATTTCAAACTAACCTAATACATCTATTAACTCACTAATCTCGCCAACAACATAAGAATCATAACTTCTAATTTATTTCATGGATTTTCAAACATAATCAATGTACATGCAAGTATATATAAAATTAAATAGAACACTCACAAAGTGCGATGCAATTGCAAGATGATCAAAACAAACCACCCTTGTGGTTCTTGGTGTTTGGCCGCACCCCACAAAACCCCAAAACAAAGACCGAAACTTGTTTTTGCTTTACCAAATCTTGTACACACACTAGTTATTTAACCCTTGTTAACCCAATATCCTTTAATTTGATTAAAACCCTAAAATCAAGAATCTTCAAAAATTAAAAGACTCTATAAAATCAATGCATGGGGTTTATTAGTGTTAGAGAATGGTTAGGGTTTAGTGTAGGCTTGATTTGATGTAGAATAGGATGATTAGGGTGGATTTTTTATGGTGATTTGGTTGTTTTTGTTGTTTGACCGTCGAACAGGAGAAGAAGAAGAAGAAGGATTCGGTATCCTCTTTTTTTAGCAAGCGTAATATGGGATTGAGTAAAGAAAGAGTATCTTGTAAATATATATATATATATGGAATATAGGATTCCTAAACCTTGTATGTATCGACACACATAAAAAATGGAATGTTGGGTTTGTCTTTTTTGTATAATATTTGAGGAAGGGAGGTGTTTGGGCTTAATTTTTTTACTCAAATAAACTTGTACTAATTAGTCCTTGGGCCCAATTTGATTAGTACACGCGTTATAAGTAAATAAAACACGATTTTGACGCGGCTTCGGCCAAGACACGAATAAAAGTTGGAAAGTCGTTAAAATAAATTAAATAAGCTCTCGAAGCTAAAATATAGAATTATTTATTTCTCAAAAATTAAAATGGATAAATATTCAAGGCACGATTCACAAATAACTAAAATTAACGATTTTCACCGAATCGGCTAATAAGTAAAACACGAAATTTCTTTCAAAAGTAAAAATAGGAACGGGGTCGAGATTTAATATTGACCGCAAAATACGAGATGTCACAATACCTCCACCAGAACTCTAGCAAAACCAACCCTACCTACACCCATCTTACACATAGATGCAGTTACATTATCCATTACCAAGGGTTTACCAATTTTGCTTGCCAAAGCACTAATACCCCTTACGGTCCATGCTTCCAGAGGCACAAAACAACTTTTAATCCATAATGGTATAGTTTCAGGTTCAGTTTTATCTAGACACATGTTGATATCCCATTTCTGCACTATTAATGGTTTATTTTTAACCATCTAGGGTCCATTATTGACAACAGATTCTAACCCATTTTCATTATTGAATTTCATGAAATACACACCATTACTATAATCAACAATATCTTTAAAACCATACCTGCTCCACATTTTCCTTAGGTTGTATTTCAGTTCACTCACAGCCATACCATTGCCAACAAAGTAAGCAAACAGAGTTTTATCCCACTTTTTACAGCCTTCAGCAATCATAACCTCATCAAAAACCACAATTTCAACACCATTGCTATCTAATTCAGTGGGAATGTCCATCAAACTCTTATCAAACTCACCCAAACCAACCTTATTCTTACCAATAACATCAGCATAAGATTGACTCTTCATCTGCTCAAACTCATCTTCCAGAACCTTTGTTTTATTGCTACTATTCCCATTAATAACACCATTCTCCTCATAGCTATCACTATCCTTCTTCTTCATACCAACACTATCACTTGCATCATTTTCCTTCAATTCCTCATTCACATTCCTACTCATTGATTTAGCACTATCATTCCCTATATCTTTTCCTTCTACCTCAGTAACCAACACATCCTCATCAATGTCCTCACCCTCATTCCTAATTCCACCACAATCAGCATTCTCATTGTTACTCACTATATCAGTTTCCCCTCCACAATCTACTGTTTCATTCATACTATCCTTTTTAGCAATACTTTTTTGGTTTATTTTGTTGCTTATTCTTATTCCTACTCATATTAGTGATTGAATTATCAAAAATTGTAGTAGGCTTAATATTTCTCTTAGGTATTCGATGAGGTATAGTCTCCCCGGACCATCCGAAGGATAGATCTAGCTTAGATACTTCTGCCAAACTAACACGGGCTAAACTAAACAAACGCTCCGAAGATGCTGACTTGTCGAAGGACAAGTCAGGTTCGAAGTCACCACCAGAATTCCGGAGAAGTTGGTGTGTCGAAGGACAAGTCAGGTCCGGAGTTATTAGCTCCGTCCTAGTGTAGCGGTGCCTAAGGACAATCCGAAAAAGGTACAGTCCTTGTGAAGGACCACTGTCCTTGGAATGACACGTACCTGACAGATCGTACCAAGAGAGAACCCCACGGTTATGTCTTGTAGTGAATCCTAAATAGTATAAAGGGAGGGCTTATTTCCCCAAGATGGAACACACAACACCTTTCTGGACCATACTTTACATTCTCCGCATTTATCTCACAATCATTGTACTTACTCTCACGCCGGAGTTGGTCCCGGACTCACACCCTGGGGTGAGCTAATGGTGTTCTTTCTTATTTTCAGCTAGGAGACGAAGGACTATGCTCCGAAAGGACTAAGTTGAACTCGATCTTTATTACCGATGAGGTCACTTTTATCAAGCTTAAGCAGCCCACGTAAATTTACCTCAACATTTGGCGCCATTCGTGGGACTCGGCATCCTAATCTTCCCAAAAGAAGGAGGCATGGTTGACTCGCAGCCTATGAAGGAGGAATTTCAGGGAGCGGCGATAAGGGACGTAGGAACGGAAACCCATAGGGGCCTACTAAACCAGTCCTACAAACGCAAAAAACCCTTTCTCCTTCTTCGGCCTTCATCAAGGAAAACATTGATGTATTAAGAACCATGATCAAAGAACATGCCCAGCAAGCCAAGATGAAAGCCACACCAAGAAAACCTGCCTATGCCGATTCTGGTAAGGAAGCTCAGGCCGGGTCACTTGCCAAGGGATTCTCTGATCAATTTTCTCTTAAAACGGCACATTTGATACTCACAGGCAAACTCGCTCTACCATCAAAAGTCAGAAGACTCCCTCCAAGAATAAAGAGCCGACGCACTTAAGAAGGTCAAGAAGGTTGGAAGACCGAAGCACAACCAGGGAAAAGGCAAGAAGAGAAAGGTCCAAGTCCAGGAGAAAGAGGTCCGGACATCAATAGACGAGTTCAGACTCCGAATATGAGGAAGGTTCGGATAACGCTTGTGAAGACCTGAATTCACCCTGCAAAGGGCCTAAACCCACTCCGTTTACCCAAAGAATCACTCGTTTCAAATATCATAAGAGGGTAAAACTTCCCTAGAACATCAGGTATATGAAGGAAATAAAGATCCGGAGGACCATTTAGGTATCTTTTTGGCGGCTGCCAAACAAGAAGAATGGTCGATGCCCATTAAGGTGCAAAATGTTCTGGCAAACCCTAGGAGGAGCAGCACGAAACTGGTTCAACGACCTGGACCCTAAGAGTGTAGACAGTTTCGAGGAGCTAAGTCAGAAGTTCTTGGAAGAGTTTTCACAACAAAAAAGATATGCTAAAGACCCCACAGAAATTCACGGCATCAAGAGGAGGCAGAATGAGGGCTTACAAGCTTTCATGGACTGGTTTAAGTCCGAAAGTTCTCACATAAAAGGAGTCCCTCCGGTCCTGCGTATCTCCGCTTTTATGCATGGTCATGGTCATTCGGAACTTGCCAAGAAGCTCAATGACAAAATACCCAAAATGGTGGACGAAATGTTTGAAAGGGTCCGAGCCTTCATTAGGGGAGAAGTGGCCGCTGGGTCAGCATAAATGGTTCGTCCTTCTCGAGGGGACAAAGGATACGTTCGTCCGGCATGGACCGGAGGACCTGAAAGAGCCAGAAATAGGGGCGGCCCAAGGGAAGCACGAAGGAATATGGGGGTGTACACTCCTTATCCTAGAAAAGACACTTTCACCCCGCTTACCAAGACTCCGAAAGAAATCCTCGCCATGGAAAGCGTAAGCTTCCCAGAACCACCGCCTTTGATCAGAACTCCCAAAAATCAAAACTTGAATAAGTTCTGTGACTACCATAGGGACAGAGGTCACAACACTAACGACTGTTATCAGTTAAAGAAGCAAATAGAGGAAGCCGTGACCTTAGGGAAATTGGCTCATATAGTGACGGACATCCGCCGAAACAACCAGCGGAATGGGAACCCAGGAAGGAACGGTGTGAAGGTCATAAACATGATAAGGCAGGAAGGAAACCGCAAGAGATCTTTTGAGGAAAGAAGGTCCGGTATGATGAACGAACTCACCTTCCCAGCAATCCCTCGGAGTCAATTAACGGACGAACCCATCATATTAGAAGGAATAATAGAAGGAAATCAAGTCCGAAGGATCCTTGTTGACGGAGGAAGTTCATCAGAAATCATGTATGAACACTGCTTCAGAAACCTCGGTGTCAACATCCGGTCAAGACTCAGAAGATGCAGGTTTCCGATGATAGGTTTTTCAGGGGAAACATATCATCCCCTAGGAGTAATAGGTCTTCGAGTAACTTTGGGAAAGGAAGGAAGAAGCAAGACGGTGCTAATGGAGTTTGCAATAATAAAATGTTGTTCGCCGTACAACATCATAATAGGAAGGAACGTAATGAGAAGCCTCAGAGCAGTGGGTTCTACCATCCACTCTATGATCAAATTCCCTACTAACCAAGGAGTCGTAACAATGGAAACCAGTAGAGAGGCTCTACAAGAATGCAAACACCTGGAAAGGGTACAAGGATCATGGAAGGAGGTACAGTGACGTCATCGTGAAGAAAAAATGTCCAGGATAAGGGAACAAGTAATCCTAAGAACAAAAAGTAACTCTGGAATAGGGCCTACTTCAGATCCGATGTCACTTGAAAGAACATGGGGCCGAGAGAATGCAGAAGAAGCATTCACCATCAGCCATGAACTTCCGGACTAGTATGTGACGATGGGAGCCACGTTGACAACCAACTGCAAGCAGTTATTGGCGGATTTTTTACGGGAAAACAAGGAGGTATTCGCATGGACCGGATCAGAAAGAACCACTGTTCCACGATTCGTCATGGAGCATCAACTAAAGATATACCCCCTTGCCAAACATGTGGTTCATAAGAGACGACCCATGGCATCAGAAGGAAGATTGGCATTGAAAGAAAAAGTGTTCCATTGGCTAAAGGAAGGACTAATTAGAAAGGTTCAATATCCCGAATGGATTGCCAGCACAATACCAATTAAACTAGCTAGCGAAACTTGGAAGGTGCAAATAGATTACTCTAGCCTTAACAAAGTCTGTGCCAAGGACATGTATCCCTTACCGGAGGAAGGTGAAGAGCTAGCATCTTTAATGGGATACCCGTACAAGTGTTTCCTAAGACTTCTGAAGGAATACAGCCAAATAAGAATGGCAGAGGATGATGAAGAAAAAACCAGCTTTCATTCGGAGGAAGGAGTATAGTGTTTCACCCATATGCCGAAAGAGTTAAAAAACTCCGCTGCTACACTTCAGAGGATGATGGAAAAGGTCTTAGCCGATCAAAGAGGACGGAACGTGGAAACATACTTGGAAGAAATAATAATAAAAAGAAAAAGTGAGATGGATCTGGTTCAAGATGTCAAAGAAACACTAAGAAAGCTGAAAAGAGTAAACATCAAGATCGATCCGACCATGTCCTCGTTTGGAGTAAAAGAATGAAGGTTTCTCGGCCATATGGTGGCAGAAGAAGGACTAAGAGCAGATCCAGGAAGAATACATGCAATCATCCTAAGCCCTACCCTAAGAAGTCCAAACCAAATTCGAAGCTTATTCCTGCAACTAACAGCCATTAGCAAGTTCATCCCGAAGCTTGCGGAGCTGAAGCACCCCATACGTGAGGCCCGAACGAGGATGGAGAAATCAAAATAATCTGGTTGGACGAATGAGGCTAAAGAAGCTCTCCGAAGGATCAAAAGGAAACTAATCAAGTTGCAAACATTGGCCATCCCAAAAGAAGGAGAAGATCTAATGCTATGTCTACGGCAAAGAAACGAGACAATAAGTTCTGTGCTACTGGTAGAAAGGGAAGGAATCCAGATACCTGTTTCCTATGTAAGTCAACCGTTGCAAGGAATGGAAATATGCCACACCCCAACAGAAAAAAGGGTGCAAGCACTAATTCACACAGCAAGATCCCTGAGAGTAGTCTTTAGAAAGCATAAGGTTAAAGTAGTAACCGATGGACCAATGGAAGAAACACTAAAGCTTGCCGGAAGAGAATGACGAATGGGAAAATGGGCTACCGAGATATGTACATATGACATCTCGTACGTCCAAAGAAAGGAGGTTGAAGGACTGGTAGTGAAGAAGTTCTTTGGCCAAGGGGAGCAAGTAGAGGAGACACCAGATGCAAACGAAGGGGGGATATTCGACCTAAGTAAGGGACTTCAAGCAAATTTAACCCCAGCAACAAGGGCCTAGAGGTTGTATTTAGGTAGAGAAACGATTGAAGAAGGTTCGGGTGTAGGAATTATCCTAGTTAGCCTCCGACCATGTCCTCATTCGGAGTGAAGGAAGGAAGGTTTCTCGACCATATGGTAACAGAAGAAGGACTAAGGGCAGATCCAAGAAGAATACAGGCAATCATCCTAAGCCCCACCCTAAAAAGTCCAAACAAAATACAAAGCTTATTCCTGAAACTACAGCCATTAGCAAGTTCATCCCGAAGCTTGCGGAGCTAAAGCACCCCAAACGTGAGGCCTGAACGAGGATGGAGACAACAAAAAGAATCTGCTGACTATTGAGACCTGAAAGAAGCTCTCCGAAGATCAAAGGAAACTAAGAGCATGTTAACAACCATTGGTCATCCCAAAATAAGGAGAAAATCTAATGCTATGTCTACGTCAAAGAAACGAGACAATAAGTTTTGTGCTACTGGTAGAACAAAAAGGAATCTAGATGCCTGTTTCCTATGTAAGCCGACCACTGCAAGGAATGGAAATATGCTATACCCCAACAGAAAAAAGGGTTCAAGCACTAATTCACACAGCAAGATCCTTGAGAGCAGTCTTTAGAAAGCATAAGGTTAAAGTAGTAACCGATGGACCAATAAAAGAAACACTAAAGCTTGCTGGAAGAGAAGGACGATTAGGAAAATAGGCTACCGAGATCCGTACATATGACATCTCGTACGTCCAAAGAAAGGAGGCTGAAGGACCGGTAGTGAAGAAGTTCTTTGGCCAAGAAGAGCAAGTAGAGGAGAAACCAGATGCAAACGAAGGGGGGGTATTCGACCTAAGTAAGGGACTTCAAGAAAATGTAACCCCAGCAACAAGTGCCTGTAGGTTGTATTTAGGTAGAGAAACGATTGAAGAAGGTTCGTATGTAGGAATTATCCTGGTCAGTCCCAAAGAAAAGATGTATTCATATGCTATCCGATTGAAGATTAAAGCTCAACCATGCCATGGTTGTGCAGCACTAATTGCAGTGACTATGCTCCTCTACTAATCAAGGTATGAAGGACTTACATGTCTTCATTGATTCATTAACATTGGTTTCTCAGGTAGAAGGAAACCATACACCGACAACAGAACGAGAAAGAAGGTACAAAGAGGAAATTATGGATGCAATGGTCCCATTCCACAGGTTCCGAATCACACATCTCCCAAAAATCTTAAACCTAAAAGCAAAAGTGGAGGGCTGGCAACTATAAAGCTAGAATTCCTCAACCAGGAAGTATCGGTAGGTATCAAAACAAGACCATCGATAGAAGAGACAAGCAGCAGCAAGAAAGGCAAAGCAACAAGCAAAGCACCAGGGGCAAAACCAAACTGCAACCACGAAGCTAGTGGGAGTAACTGAATGAACTTGTAATCGTAGCATATGTCTAAAAGCACTATGTAACCCATCAGAGGTAGCCATTTTCAAAGTGTTAGCTCACCTCGGAGGGCCCTTCTACTTTTATATTTAAGTATTTGATTTTTACTTTAGCATGATAAAGTCAAATTATGTTGGATAAGTAACAATGATGCAAACACGAAGCATGGTAAGCTCCGGATGGCTCGCTACCTCCGGATATTATTAAAAGAACACACTTACCCCATACACACGAAACGCATATGGGAAGGAAAAGTTAAAACATGAAAACTTTAGCATAAGGCCGAAGGAGGAGACACAGTGATCCCCTCCTTCCGGGAAAATAACTCTGATGAACAACAACGTCGTGGATATTACGCTAATAACAACAAGTGAGGAAAGGAAACTTAAGCAACTTGTAATTGTGTACGAACATCGCTAATAAACATTTTTGGCTTCGGTAAATGGGGTGACCGATGGATCGGTCCAGAACATACAACAAACATATAGCAGGAGCAAACATAAGGTTTTTTGGGGCATAAACTAATGCTAAAGTGCTAGATACGAACGTATAAACATTACAAACAAGTTATGAGAAACAAACCAGCATACCAAAGAGCAGATTATATTTAAAGGGAAATTATATTACAAAGTACCTATTACAAGCCGAACGAAGGCGGCAATACAATCTTTCGAACGTAGTCAGTGGTTACATAAAGAAAGTAAAACAATACTTAATGAGCTAGTAACCAGGCAAGTTCAAGGGCTAGGCATGATGACATGATGTCTGCTTCGGAAAGCAATATTTAGCCCATTGAACCTACGGAGGCTTGACCAGCTATATTACAGGTCCTAGGGGGGAAGCCATTCGGCTTAGGGCGGGTGGCATGATTCAGGATCCGCTGGATGGAAAACAACACATCTACAGTCAGTTTGCCCCAAGCTCCAAGCAACAAGTGTTCTCCGGCATACCACGCACCCCTCCCCTAACAGAAAATGGACTTACAAAAAAAAGAGAAAAAGAAAGGAAAGAAAAAGGAAAAAGCTAGAAACCTAAACACCGGAAGGGGGGACAACAACCTCTTCAACGGTAGAAGAAGGAACAGAACCATCACCTTTCCCACCAACGGAAAGGGCCACCACAACATTAGTAGGGACAGAGGAAATACGCTCCGACTCTACCGCCGTCGCTTCAACGACATCATCCAAAACATAAGAAACCCCCTGCACAAAGACACTTCCAGACTTAGAAGGGGCAGCACCATCAGCCATCTCAAGATCTGACCCGTCAACCACAGCATTCACCTGCTCCTCATTTTGCTCTGAAGCAACAACAGAGGAGACAGGAGCAACATTAGCAGACAACTCTAAGGATTTGGGAACGGGTGTCACGGTCGACTCCTTTGCAATAGGAGGAGAAACACGAGTATCCCTTGGAATGGGGACATTGTCCGGACGAACCAATTTCTCAGGTTCAAACTGAAGGATAACCGATAGAGGTTCAGCAACATACTCAGAAATCTTGTTAAGAAAAGCATAGTCAGTTTGAGCAACAATGGGGAAGCTTCAGCAAGCCTTTCTTGAGAACCAGGCATGAAATTAACCATCTTTTTTAACACATCAGCAAACTCATCCTTAGTCTGATGCATACTTAACCCACGCTAAAATCCAGCACTGGCAGCCAAAGACAAGAGTTCACCTTGAACTCTACTAAACTCATCAGAAGCAAGAAACTTCCGGACCAAACCTTGGAATCGGCCCCGGAAAAAGGAAGAAAATTCTGGAGGAGTAGCCTTCAGTCGCAGAATCTCCTCATCCCTTTCAGCTTCAAGAATAGTAGCTTGATTAAGAGCGGCGGAAAGACGAGCCACCTCAGAATGCAAATTATCCATACTTTTACTAAGGGACTTAATCTTCTTCTTCCTCTCCTTTCCCTTGGCGTTGGACTTGGAAAAAGAAGCATCGGAGGTAGCAAGCTTATCATTAAGTCCAGAAACCTGCTTCTTCAAGGTACACACTTGAAGTTCCAACCCAGTCAAGCCATCAACCTTCTCCTTATAACCCTTCAGCCTGGAATCTGTTGATAACACATACTCATGATGAGATTGATTCAACCCATGATAGCGAGCAAGAAGCTCACCACCATGCGACATCATCATACAGTGCAACACACTCATCTTTGCAGTTAATTGATCATCGGACAAACCCTCAACTCGAACCATCTCTCCTGGTGTGGGAAACTGATCAAAAATAGTCTTGCAAACAGCAAGATCCATAAAAACCTCCTTCATTAGAACTCCGAAAGAAGGTCGGTAGGGAGCATCCTACTCCTCCCGAGTGAACTCACAGTTCCTAGCAACACCATCCTCAGGATAAGGGGCATAATAAAGACCAGCAAAAAAGGGGAAGAAGTTCGTATGAATAGCATCACCAGAAACATCCCTAAATGAAGGAGCAGGTCCGAAGGACGGTCTCTGTCGGCTTACACCACCAGAAGGTGCAGCAGCATCATCAACCATAATACCCTTACCCTGAGAATCTGCAAAATAAAAACACAGTAAGGCGAAAAAACTTAGAAAGCAAAAACAATTACCTCGGGTGTTAGAGCCTTCAGTAGTAGGAGTAGCGGAGCTCCGACCCTGGTTCCCTGAAGGAGGGATCACAGCACCAGAACGAAGAGGGGTAACCAACAGAATCTCAACACAAGCATCAGCATCACCATCACTCTCATCATCAGAGTCACCTACAAACAAATTAGGCCGAGTAGTGATACCGGATGATTGAGCCAAGGCAGACCTAGTACGCTTAGCAACATGGATTGAAGCGGCACCAGAAGTAGAGGCCTTTCGCTTCTGAGAAGCTTCAGCCTTAGCAACAATCTTGGAACTAGGGGTACCAACGGCAAGATCCTATGGAGTAGGGTTCGGGATAACAGCATCAGCCGCAGCAGGGGGAGTGTAGTAAAAGGGAAGCCTTTGAAGGGTTGGCCTAACATCCAAATGAGGCTCCTCCTAGACCTCAGCACCGGTCCACTCAGGAAGGCAGAGAAAATCATGAATACCCATAATTGCAAAAAGAAAACAACAATAAATGCAAGCAACAGAATCCAAGGACATAACGCAAAACAGTTACAACCCACCCCCATACCATTTCCATCGGCACCCCGAAGCACCGGATCACAGAAACGGTTCTTCCAAACTCGACTCAACCCAGACAAAACCAATACACCCTCAGGCATATCCCTCAACTTTATAACATGAGCGCTCAGACGGCGCACATCAGCCATGTTAAAAGAACCGGCAGCAGGCCTTGGATCATCGATAGCTGCGTCCGGATGTCTCCAAACCATAGCATCCGAAATAGCCCGTCGATCAATTAAAAAGAAGCCACTCTTCCAATGCTTCATACAAGAACGGTTGTCATCAATACAGACCGGAGAAGGGGCATGGCGCTTGGAAAATGAAAACCAATCACCTTGTTTGCACAAAGTCTGGAAAACCCTAAATAAGGTCACCGTCGGCTCTATCTGCAAGGACCGACACAGCACCTCAAAGGTAATAACCTTATTAAGACCCAGAGGACCCAACTGAGAGAAGTGGACCTTGTAATGTTTGATAAGGGCCAGGAGGAACGAAGAAAAAGGAATTCAAACACTAGAAAAATCAAAGATCCGATGATAAATACCAATGGCATCATCCGGAAGCTCGGACATCACAAATCCTTCTGCGGGTAGCCGAGGGTGGAGATCACGGGGAATTTTGTATTTGATGATCAGATCGTTTAGGTCATCCGGGTGAGTCGAGAATGATATAGATCCATATCTTTTTTAGCCATAATTGAAAAAGTAAGAGGGAAAGAAAAAGATACCTAGGAAAGTAAAGAATCCGGAGCAAGGTAAGCAGCGGCAGAAAACAAAAATGATAGCTCCGGAAACGATGTGTGTTTTTACTAAAGCATGGGTAAAACAAAAAGTAAAAAAGGAGACTGCTATTTATAAGAAAAGAAGGAAAAGACACGACGGTTGAAAAATTATCACGTGACACGTTGCAAAGAAAGTGTGTTGACAAAAAGCAAGCCACGTCCGCAAAAGCAGAACATTAATGACGCAAAGCACATTTAAGTCTAGCACTGACAAGCTAGCTTGGCAGATACTAGACTGGGGGGACATGATGAGGTATAGTCTCCCCCGAACCATCCGAAGGATAAATCTAGCTTAGATACTTTTGCCAAACTAACACGGGCTAAACTAAACAAACGCTCTGGAGATGCTGACTTGTCGAAGGACAAGTCAGGTCCGGAGTCACCACCAGAATTCCGGAGAAGTTGGTGTGTCGAAGGACATGTCAGGTCCGGAGTTATTAGCTCCGTCCTAGCGCAGCGGTACCTAAGGACAATCCGACAAAGGTACAGTCTTTGTGAAGGACCACTGTCCTTGGAATGACACGTAGCTGACAGATCGTACCACGAGAGAAACCCACGGTTATGTCTTGAAGTGAATCCCAAATAGTATAAAGGGATGGCTCATTTCCTCAAGACGGAACACACAACACCTTTCCGGACCATACTTTACATTCTCCGCATTTATCTCACAATCATTGTACTTACTCTCACGCCGGAGTTGGTCCTGGACTCACACCCCAGGGCGAGCTAACGGTGTTCTTTCTTATTTTCAGCTAGGAGACGAAAGACTATGCTCCGGAGGAACCAAGCTGAACTCGATCTTTATTACCGCTGAGGTCACTTTTATCAAGCTCAAGCAGCCCACGTAAATTTACCTCAACAGTCTCATAACTAGGGTTTGATGAAATTGGGGAAAACTTCAAAAAATCACAAAAATCAAATTGCATCAACCAATTGTTACAAGATGTGATTATCAGTGATAGAGTGTCAAATCAGAATACTAAACTTCATGATACATATCAGAAATTTAAAATTCAGAATTTGGCGCCAAAATCGCAAAATGGTGGATTTGTGATTATATGCTCAAAATTCGTAAAATTATACTCAAAAGATGCGGAATCACAAACTGAATCTAATGATGTAATTTGTTTTGAAAATTGAGAAGAAATCACTAAGGAAATGGAGATTTTAAGTTATTCTCATGGAGGGTTTATTGTTGGAAGTTAGTTGGAGGAGAGAGAAATCACAAACATAATAGATAAAGAGATAAATATCAATAGCTTAATTCAAATACATCCGGCGATGATGATCTACAACGATCTGGTGACAACGATCGATGAAGATAATCCGATTACGGGGATCGAGTAGATCCGGTAACGGTGACGGTGAATGATGATGTTCAGGTGACGACGATCGACGATTATCCGGAGAAGACGTCCGGCGAAGTGGCTCTGGTGACAATGATCTAATAGGATGGAACAGCGGTGATAGTTTTTTTATCTGAATGATTGTCCTTTCAACCCGTGGTGATAAATGAATAATATTTCCATTTTTATTTTATTGGAGTATATTATTTAAATTTGGTGACTTTTAGTGATATGCATTAGATTTTAAGCAGGTAAAAGCAATGTTTTGAAACCGGTTTGACTCGATCAGGTCAACCGTTGAATCGGTTTCGATAAAAAAAGAGTCAAATTAAACCGGATTTTATATTTTCGAAACACGGTTAGACTCACTGAGTTTGAAGTGACCCGAGTCAACTCGGTTCTCGAGACCCGGCCGAGTTTTGCTTTATTCATTTTTTTACAAATAAAGCAAGTTTTTTATATATACTTACGATGTAAGTTTGATTGTTACATGTTATATTTTTTATTGAATGGTTTCAGGTTCAGTACAAAGTATATTCATTATTTATATATATACATTTTTGTATCATTGCAAATATTATTATTATTATTATTTTGAAAACCGGGTTGACCCGGTGGTCAAACCGGTAACCCGGTGGCTCGATCGGGTTCCAAAACACTAGGCAAAAGTTTTATTGACTTTTTATAAATTTTAGTGAGCAAATGTTTTATTGGTGACTTTTATAGTTTATTGAAAATGTTTGGCTAATTCTGATTCGGGTTGACTCAAATAAAAACTTAAAAAAATTAAATATAAATTTAATAAATTTTCTATTTAAACGAATAAAAAATGACAATTTTGTTACATTTTTATTATATTCGGGTTGACCCAAACCTGAACAGACCCGGCCCGAATCGACCCGAGCCCGACTGACCCGAGTTTAAATAAGGTCGGATTCGGGTATGATATTTTTAGTCTTGACTTGACTTTGACCTGAACCCGATCGACCAACCCGACAGGGACGGAACTAGGGGGTTCCCGTGGGTGCTCGGGAACCCCATAGATTTTTTCGATTTAGTGTTAATTTTTGAAAAAAATGTCGATTTTTCCTAAATGCATGTTAAATGCACCCAGTCCATCGAAAAATATTTCTAGTGTTACGGTTCAAAAAAAATTGTGCACCCGGTTATATTTGGTCATGGTTCCGTCCCTGCAACCCGATATGACTAATACCCCTAGTTATAAGTATTCATTAGATAAGTTTAGTTTTTTTTACTTTTTCATCGTTAGTAGGCAAAAATTTAGTTTTTCTTACTCTTCCATAAGTAGGTAAAAGTTTGGTTTTTCCAACTCTTTCATCATTGATAAGCAAAAGTTTAGTTTCTCTCAATGTTTTAAAACCCGGTTTTTTTATCGACTCGGTTTAGTCGCCGGTTCACCGGGTCACCGGTTCAAACCGGTTCTATACATATCTATACTTTTTTCTAAATTGTAATATGTAGTGTTGCATGATCTCATTATTTATTCGACTTTATTCTTATATTCGAATAAATTTAAGACTCCACTGATAAGCTTTATTTTTAACTTGTATATCCATAATAATATAAATATAAACTGGTTAGCATTAACATTGGGTTCAAACCCGTGCATGATTCACCTTTAATTCAACAAGTTTATGACTTGGGGCATGCATGCAACCAAAACAATAAGCAAAGTTTCATATACAACTATACAAGGAACATTAATTATATAACGTCACACGCTGCAATCACAATTCCCTCCAGCGTTAAAAGCCAATAATGGCTAGAGACATATTAGCATGTTAACATTTATATTACTAACATCAGTGCTTAATTACCATTTAAATTTGTTAACGAAATTTAGAAAGGTTGGAGGGAAAAAAAGTTTTGTTAGATCTTTTGATAAAAAGTCATGACCCGGCCGGGTTTATCAAACCGGGTCAACCCGGGTTGACAAAAACCGGCGGTTCAATTCGGTTTTCAAACAAGCAAAAACCCGGTCACATCCGGACCGGTCTCCGATACGGTTCAACCGGCCGGATCAACCCGGGTTTTAAAACATTGGTTTCTCTTACTCTTTCATTATTAGTAGGCGAATGTTTAGTTTTTTTTACTTTTTGATCATTAACAGGCAACCAAATGTCATTTATTTTGTAGTGACCCCCTAAGTACTAGCGGTCTAAAGATTTACCATCGGTCTAAAGATTTACTTTACTTTTTACAAGGGTAATAAGTACATTCTACAAGCAGCATCACAAGCCAGATTGACACATCTCATAGACAATAATGCAACAAGTAGTATTATCAATCTCATCCTTATCATATACTACTACGTAATTCACACTCGGTTCCAAACCACCATGAACCAAAATCATTTCCATCGGACCATGCTACAAGAAATAGCTGCCGATCACGACATTGAAACTTTTAAACCGACATCTCCAACGTCGCCTATTATCGTTACCTCGCCTTTCGACTCGTCTTTAGCCCTCACTATACTCATCCTACTCATCGTCCTTTTTTTCCTCACATATTTCTCCCTGTACATACGTCGCTTCACTAGTAACAATCACTCACCAACTCATTTTGAAGCCCGTAAACATCACGGGCTTGATATCTCGACCGTACGTTCACTACCAGTAGTTACGTACGGTCGAGATGATTATAAAACATGGACCGAGTGTTCCATTTGTTTAAGTGAGTTTGAGGCTAGTGATACGGTCAAAGTGATCCCGAACTGTCGACATGGATTTCATCCTTCGTGTATTGACACGTGGCTTACATCTAATGTATCGTGTCCTATGTGTCGGTCAACTGAGATGTTTTTAGCCGTTGATGTATAGATAAGACAAATTATCAAAGGGTTTTGGCTCGATTGGCATTCACTTTCGAAGGACCTACGAATTCAATGTGATATTTTGTGAATAAAATATCATGGGTTCGGTTCGAGTTTCTTGTGCTTATTTTTGTTGGTGCTCCGTTAGTTTAGAAAAGTTGTCGAAACTATTTTTTTTTTTTTTGAAACGGACAATGATGGGTGCCAGAAGGCAATCGGGGTCAATTGTTCTAGCTGATCTATGTCTTTATTATAAATTAAGACAAATTTGTAGCAAAAATGTTTTTGTAGTGCATGGTAGGTATGATGTCATTGTCATGTAGAGAATGTAGATTTTGTTTTATGTAATCCTGGATTATTTTTTTATTATTGTTATGTTGATGTGAATTGGACTCGAGAAGTAATTCAAATGTTTGTTTGGTGTGATACGATTAAACATATCAAAACGTGGGCTAACAACCTTTCAAAATAAATCTCGTTGACGGTTACTCGTCTAGTTTTTTAATAAACGAGCATCAACAACAAAATCAGTTTGTTAAAATGACCGTGTTTGTTTATTTGTTAGGTTAAAATTAAACGAACATGAACATGAACATGGCTTCGTCCATGTTTGTTTGGTTCGTTTACAACCATAATCTAATTTTCGGGTGTTCAGCAATCAGCATAGCAAACATTTGATACTATACTAAGATTGCATATAGAGTTAAGTAATACTACGTACTAAAGAAACATATGATACTAAGATTGCAAATAGAGTTCAGTAATATGAAAGAAAACTAAAGAAACATATGATACCAAGATTGAAAATAGAGTTAAGTAATCGTATTTCCCGTTCCAAGTATTCAATGTATCACAGTTTTTGATGCATAAATTACAAGCCACTGTATGGCATTCGGGAACCATCTAGTTAGACAAAAAGCTTCAAGGCTTTTGTATGTAACATCGGCCAAGTGGAGTATCATCATGACATTGTATCAAAAATAAGTAGTTTGCCATTCAATCACCGTGTAAAGCTCCAGACTGTTTGTTAGCTTCATGGATAATATTAACCGACCCAACTGATACCCTCTTGTATGCATGTCATCGCCTGCTGTAATTCAAACGAATAAATCAATTTATAGAAACGCAGGCAAAAAGACAGGGTAAAAACATCAATTCTGGAAGTATCAGTAGATTTTACCTGATCAGGTTTTTGGTAAGACTACAATAAATCGTTGTATGCCACATTATTCCAATATATCGTTGTCTGCCTCATTATTTCAACTTCTAATACTGTAAAGTAAAACTATGTTCTTCACCTCAGCTTTAAGGGTGGCTGACACTTTCCTTTAGCTTCGACCAGTTTATCTTCTTGGCACAGTTTGAGCATACGTGCACACGTCCACACCTACATTAAACATTCATAAATTTTAAATAAAAAAGTAACAGGCTTTCGCAGATCTGTTTTGACGTACAAATCGCTATCTATATATACCTGTCAGGAGAAAAGTCAGACCTGTTGTCACAACATAGGAAGCAAGTTTCCAGATTATCCTCACCTGAATTAGTTCAAGAGTGAGATGAGAAAATGAAAAGAAAACAATAAACTACCGACAGTTTCATGCAATAATACAGACCTGAAGTAGATAACCGACTTAGAGCTGACGAAACTTCTTGTTGCACTGAGCGTCGCAACTCATGTTGCATCTTCATGCAAGTCTCCAATGTGCTCTGCATGCTATTCATTTGTTCTTGAAGCCTAACCATGTCGATGCGCAGGCCATTTATGATATCCCATTCCTACAGATCAACAATCAGAGTTGGTTCGAACCAATATGCAAAAAAATCCAACGGTTCAGTATAACTGAAATAAAAACTCACAGTTCCCGAATGCTGTGGGATGGCTGGTGGCGAAGAATGAGCACCTTCTGCGCTCTGAACAGCCTGACTGACAACATCATTCTCAAATACACTCTGCTGGTCAAGATCTTGTTGCTCATGTTCAAGCATCCACTCATCATCAGATTGGGATGCTTGTTCCTGGCGTTCAACATAGGATTGTAGCAGCTGATCCAGTCTCAAGCTGAAACCACTTTGAAGAAGATTGGAGACTCTTCTTCTGCTCGAAAGCTCTCGAAGTTCAAGCCTGTTACTGCTATCACCATCATAGGTATAAATTGCATCTGTTCTGGCACCAAACCAATTATCAGCAGTATCATAATCATCACCCGGTACTGTTCCTTGGTACCATTCATCGTCATTCTCAATTGAGTTTGCATCTAAGCCCTCGTTTGACTCGGGACTGGTCAAATGATGCCATTCAATATCAGTGTTTCCTATAATTGGTTCCTCCCATTCTTCTGCTTCCACAGAACCTCCTTGACAAGACAAGTTGTCTTCATTGTTTTCTGAAGAATTTACAGGGTCAAAAGCATCATGAACTTCAGGTTCATCCCGGTCAGACTGATATTTGTCATGAAGTGATATACCAAGACTTGGTGAAGGGCTTTGTGGCGCGCTTTCAAGTTCTAAAGTTTGTTGAGACGGATTGAAATGATGAGTATCCTCAATCCTATCATCTGAACCATCATGGTACTGGTCACTGCTTTCAACTGTCTCAGTTGGTGGTAGCAGCTGCATTCTTCCGTAATCCAAAACTCTATGCTTCTCTTGGACTGGAATATCATACTCTGGAAGACTTCCACATATTTCAGTTAAAGAGTCTATTTTGTCAACACTCCCAACGTTATTTCTTGTAATAATTGTCTGAGATTCATCAGCAATATCTTGTAGCTCTTGAGAATTTTCCTGATGATAATTCATACCGTTATTAGATGAGGTGTCAAACTGGGGTTCATCATGAGTTTGTTCATTAACAGTATCATTAGGTAGCTCCTGAAAGTTTTCTCGATGATAGGCCATGCCATTATTAGATGAGGAATCTGACTGTCGCTCATCATGAATCTGGTCATCACTATCAGCTCTGGACAAGAACCCTTTTCTGCATCACAAAAATGTTGTAAACGTCACAATTTAACATTCCAGAAAAATGATTAAATGGATCTAAAAGGGTGTATGCAATAGCAACTTTCAATCACACAGGTTGCAAGAGATTGTAGTGCTTATATGTAAGAGAAGCTATATATTTAACCACAAACATCACAAAATTATAAAAACAAAATCCAACAAGACATTTGAATGAATGACTTCTTATATCAATAAAACATCCTTCTAAAGGCAAATGAGTAAGCACCAACATAAATAATTAAAAACACAGCGCGTTTGCTGTAAGAGACATGTGAGCTGATACGCACTGTTGTTTTCCCCTAATCACGTCTTAAAATCTTAATAAGTTTGGCCGTAGCTTTTAGTGCATATAATTACTCTGCTCCAGACAAAAATTTGTGAAAAATATAATTAACATACCAAAGGGCATCATAGTAATTCTTAAGATCTTAGGTACACTTGCTTCCAAACTCATTATCCTCAATATTTATGTTAGGCATATGTTACTTGACATTAACGGTCCTATGCTAAAGTAATGTAGGTTAGGTAATCAGTATCAATTGATCCTAAGGTTACTTAATACTCTCTGAACCCATAGCCCCACAAAATATAATTCGGTATCAGTACATTTCTTCACATTTGCAGGCCCATAGCCCACATGCAAGACTTGTCCGCAACAGTGATCCCACTTTGACTTCCCCCCAGGTTTACTAAGATAAAAGAGAACCCGAGTAAAGTAGGAAATCCAAATATACAAAGTACAGACAAATGGTCCACAATGATAAATGACCATTAATAAAGAGGATGGGTAAACCATAAAGCTAAAGTAAAGCACATAAGAGTTAAATCGGCAATTATTCACATGTACATGCATTGTAAAAGTAAACAAGATGAACATAAGCGTCATAACATGCCAATTAAATGAATAGGCCACTTTAAAGAAAAAGTATGACAACCAAAAAAGTTTACTTCCTTATACACCATTAAAGACACGCTTGATTGGCAAGCGAATAAAGACTATTCTATGCATTTCAGCCAGTGTAATAGATACTGAAACAAGAACATACCTAAAATCAGAAACTGTGTGTGTTTGCCTTAGTAGCCCCAACTTACTTGCTGCAACAAATGTGGACTTTTTATCTTGTACAAATCTTTGGTTCCATAAAAATCTACCTCTCAGCAATGACTGC
>BQNB010112836.1:4046-22069 GCA_026074375.1 Tanacetum coccineum | reverse complement strand
AGAATTGCAGTAATTACGGAGTACTTGGTGAATATTATCAAAAGGCGCGCATTCTGGAGCTTAAATGAAGATATTTTGAAGATTAACGATTTTGACTTCCAATACGCCGTATCCATCAAGGAAGATACGACGTATCCATGTCTGCACTCACCAAAGACCATAAAGGAAACTTGATCAATACGTCGTATCCAGAAGTCTAATACGCCATATTAGAAATATAGTATGCGAATATTCTAGAAGTTATCAAATGTGGTCCCTACTCCAAGAAACTCCATACGTCATATCCAACCCATTGGATACGCCATATCGAACCGACTTCCAGACAGTATAAATAGAAAACTCAAAAACGAGTTTTAAGTGTGCTAAATCATATTCTCGATACCTAAACCACAATAGTCAATTTTCAACGGAGAAAAAGAGCAGAATAGGTCTTGCAACGCATTCCAATCCATATGAGACAATGTGTAATTTCTTATACTTTTGTAATCGTTTAGTTTTTGGTATCATTAATTAACTCAGTTAGTTTACCTTAGCTAAAACAATGACTCTTGTATTAATTATGATGTTTGAAGGCTAATACCTTTGGGTATTAGCCATTATTATGAAGATCTGAATGTTTGGTTTTGTTTATATCTCGATTTCTTAATTTATCGTTGTATGCTTGTTTATGTTTATCAATTCATACTTGTTTATGTTATTTTGTATGCGACCTATCATTCAACTGGATCTAGTCATACGGACCAAGTAATCTAGATGCCAGGATAGCTCTCCATATAGTGATTTATACATCTAGAATCATAGGATCATGAATATTGTCCTTCTAAAATCGTGCTAAGGATACGCTTCTGGCTTAACTAGTTAACGGAAACTGCCTTTGGTTTATTGAACATGTTGACTAGTAGGTGAATCTAGATAATTAAACAAATAATGCTCTAATTCCATTGGATAGTTAGACAAGTAGACTACTAGAGTATAAATTACCATTAAGCAGTAAGTGGGTAAAGTCTCTATGAGCTAGGGTTTAACAAGATCACCATTGCTTTAATCCCTAAGATAGATTATAATCAGGTAATACGGATGCTTTATGCGGATGCTTTAATTATGACAAAATTAATGTGTCTAGGTCTTAGGATGAAGTCCCGCCTAAGTCTAAGAATGATATGCCTCTTCAAGATAAGTAATCATTGCACTGAATAAACAAACCAACTTCTAATCGGATTAATGATGGCTAATATAGGTTTCTATCATAAGACTCGATCGCTCTTTTATCTTCTGTTAATAAGCTTGCGTGGGTTAAAGTGTCTTGAATTGATTGTAGTCACCAACCAAACTGTGCCAGTCTCTCAGGCTGAAACCCCCCTTTTACCTGTTAGAATTATGATTAGAACTAACATAGGATTAACATAGATTTGACTTAGATTAGATTACCAAAATATAAATAAATTGAGATATTTAACCTTGCTTCAAGTGTTCGACACCCTACTTACCACGAATCTACCACCGACCAGGTACACTACTTGTTAAAGTGTTGTTTTTGGTTAAGTCGGCAAAATATAAATTTAAAACTTGAATTATAAAAATATACACCACACAATGACACATCAAGTTTTTGGCGCCGTTGCCGAGGAGTGAAAATTAATCTTGATTTTTATTTTATATTTTGGATTTTAGCATTAGATCTAACCCTTAGGATTAGTGTAGTTTAGAGTAGTTTATATTCCTACTTGTTTACTTACTCTGTTTATGTGATACGGCGTATTCAGTTAACTGAATACCACGTATTGATTATTTAATAGTTTTTCTAGCAAGATTGTTACAGGATGGACGATCCAAACATTACTATGGAAGAATACATAAGGCTTGAGGAAGAAAAAGCTCAAAAACATGGGAAAGTGTTTAACTGGGAAACTGCTAAGTATGGTAGAATCTTGCACGATGAAGACGTTCACGACCTCAGATCCGTTGAAAACAAATTCCCAGCTATAGCCTTCAATGATAGTTTGAAATCAGGTGAAACACTATCTTGTGAACCCACGAAGATTACACGGTAATTTTTGACAAAAACTCATTTTCTTATAAAATAATTTCTGTCAATAATTTGAAAATGAATTTGGAAAATGATAATGAAAAAGTCAATGTGCCTTCGTTACCACCACCCGAGCCTACGGTTAGTTGTTTTGATGATTTAGACTTCTTTAAAGATTTGGAGAATGAATTTCCAGCCATTTTTTACAATGATGCTCCAACGTCTAAATCAGATTTATTAACTGAACAAATTTAAGCCCTCAACATATCAATAAATTTGATTTAAATGATGAAACATCATTGTTCGAATATGATGAAGAGGAACAAAACATTTTGTACTTTATTGATCTATTCCCCTTCAACATTATTCATACCAATGATTTAAAGTCGGAAAAAGACAATGATGATAATAAAATTGATATCAAACAGTCTTCATGGGATAATGTAATAAATACGGATGTTGGTGTCTATGCACATGAGTCAAATAAGCTTTTGGAAAAAAGTCATGATACATCTAATAAATTTTTCAAAACTAGAATTTTTATCAAGGAATTAAATCTTAATATTATGACTTGTAATTATATTATCAAAAGGATGCTAATAAATATTTTTAAGAATTTATATGTGCCATTTCTATTTGACCCTAAATTATTTTATAAGGATGGGATTAAATTAGGGCAAGTCTAACTTAAAGACTTTTTTGTAAACAAAAGTGCTTGCTGGTAGACAACTCGGAATGTAATTTTCAATTTTTATCGAGTCTGTCTTCCCAGACTGTCTATACGGCATATCCAAACCCTATGGATAAAGCGTATTCACTATTTGGACGTTATCCAATTTTTATTTTTGGAAAAGTCTATACGACGATTCATTAAATGAATACAACGTATACAGGTATCAATACGACATATCATGGGGAATGGATACGACGTATCAACTTCTTGTACAGTTTTAGGTTTTTATCTCGAGTCTAACCAATGAATACACGGAGAAAGAAATTGCACTTGTTTTTCCTATATTTATACAGGACCTCGTGAAAGAAATATCAACGAATATTGGTGGAGAATTCACAAATCTGGAGATCTTGAAGTGTTAGAGTCTTAAAACTTCAAGGCGGTTGTTCAACACATAATCTTGCTTAATAAAATCTACATGGAGAATCTACCAAGCAAATATCAGGGGAGTTTCTCATCCTAATTCTTTTTAATTCCCGTATTTAATGTTTTATCTATACAATGAGACGTTGTATAATTCAAGTGGGGGGATAGAATTAGAATGTTTACTTGTCCTAAATTTTTCACACTAAAATGCTTAAATTATGCTCAAATTTAAAAAACAATTCAAGCATACTGTTGTGAAATTACTTGATACATAACCCACACACAAATAACCCATGTTAGATATTGTGAGAATTTAACCTTATCCATTTCTAAATGTTTACCCAAATTCCACAAAATATGAGTGTGCCGGTGATGTTGTAGACTTTAGAACTTGGCTTGGTATATCTATTCGAGACCGCATTGATAAGTACTATGGATTTAGATGGAGTAACTTGTTTAAATTGGTAAAGTTTAGGATTACACCCAAATTGCCTTTACATGTTGCTTATTAACTAACTACACCGGTTAGTTAACCCCTGTATAAACCCTTTGTTTACTCTTACTTTAAGAGTAAGATACATCTAGAACAACCCGTAGAGCCAATCCTTTAGGAACTACACCAATTATTTGTTTCGTTACACCTTTACACCATAGCCTACCCTATTAGATTAAGTTTATTTTACAGTTGCTAGTTTCTTAAAGTGTAAAGTTTGTATTTCTCGAGTCTTGTGTCAAAAATTTTCTATCTTTGGTACGGCTGGAAGAAATTTGCACATCGCAAATAGGAATGTATATTATAGTCAAAACTCTTGTATTTTTACTACCATCGCAATTAATGGTACGTCCAAAGAACAAAGAATTATCAAAGGATTTATCCGGAATTATTATGATTGTGAAGATGGTGAAACTACATCGAGTTTCGTAGTATAGTGTTATAGAAAAAAAATTAAAAAAATTAGAAAAATCGCATCAAAAAAGAGAAGAAAAGTTTGAAGATAATCGTTTTGCAACTACCGAAGGAATTACACGAAGGATCGATTACTCGTTGATACAAATCGACGATGTAAAGTATTGTTTAAAGTAGAAGATATCGCCACTTGCCTTGTAAAGTGTGTAAAGTATGGGATGATTAGGAAGTTGACCGTTACAGGAACGCCAACTTAGGTTGTTGTTTTTGATCTTTGATCAAGACGTTGTAAATAGTTGTGTCTTTATGATGGTAATGGTTGGGAAAAAGTGTCTAGCAACTTGTATTTTAGATTTAATCTATTTGTTTTGTAATTTTTATTTAACAACAATTTAATTCCCTTTCCTAATCATTAACCATGGGTTTTACGCGAATAAGAATGTGATCGAGCGTCAATGCTATTTCGTCGTTATGGCCATGTATGCATGTCTCAGCTGCCTTGTTGGTTTATTACTATTGGTGAAAGTTAGAAGATCCATAACCTATATTACTCTACTATTCCTACACTTTAGCTTATTCAAGGTGGGAGTGAGCAGTCACATGTGTCTATCCCATCGTTACGGGTGTATATGTGTGGTCTTTGTCACCCTCCTAGAATATTGGTATTGATAAAGATTAGTTAGAGTAATCAACCCTAAGCCTTATCATACAAACACATATTTACCTTTGTAAACTTGTTACTCCTTAGCTTTAGCGGTGTAGATGTGTATCCTTGCCAAGCTTATGATTGAATACTCGTCACGACCGAGCAATTGAGCGAATTAGTTACATGTTACCACATAGATTAGTTGAGTGATTTGAGTGTTTTCATCTTCCTATTTCGTGAGGTGTTTAGTTGTGTACTTGTAATAGATCAAATAAATGCTTTAACAGAAAATATCCTTAGGGATACATTTTTATAAACTTTTAAAGGCTACTTGAGGACAAGTAGGATTCAAGTAGGGGGATATTTGATGACATCAAATAAAGTCTATTTTATAGCATCATTTATCCCATGTAATTAACCTATTTTGTATAATTATCGCAAAGAATTGTTACTTAATCGTTTATATTTAAGAATTGCAGTAATTACGGAGTACTTGGTGAATATTATCAAAAGGCGCACATTCTAGAGCTTAAATGAAGATATTTTGAAGATTAATGATTTTGACTTCCAATACATCGTATCCATCAAGGAAGATACGACGTATCCGTGTCTGCACTCACCAAAGACCATAAAGGAAACTTGATCAATACGCCGTATCCAGAAGTCCAATATGCCATATTAGAAATATAGTATGCGAATATTCTAGAAGTTATCAAACGTGGTCCCTACTCCAAGAAACTCCATACGTCATATCCAACCCATTGGATACGCCATATCGAACTGACTTCCAGACATTATAAAGAAAAAACTCAAAAACGAGTTTTAAGTGTGCTAAATCATATTCTCGATACCTAAACCACCAAAGTCAATTTTTCAACGGAGAAAAAGAGCAGAATAGGTCTTGCAACGCATTCCAATCCATATGAGACAACGTGTAATTTCTTATACTTTTGTAATCATTTAGTTTTTGGTATCATTAATTAACTCGGTTAGTTTACCTTGGCTAAAACAATTAATCTTGTATTAATTATGATGTTTGAAGGGTAATACCTTTGGGTATTAGCCATTATTATGAAGATCTGAATGTTTGGTTTTATTTATATCTCGATTTCTTAATTTATCGTTGTATGCTTGTTTATGTTTATCAATTCATACTTGTTTATGTGCTTTTTTATATGACCTATCATTTAACTAGATCTAGTGATACGGACCAAGTAATCTAGATGCCAAGATAGCTCTTCATATAGTGATTTATACATCTAGAATCATAGGATCACAAATATTGCCCTTCTAAAATCGTGCTAAGGATATGCTTCTAGCTTAACTAGTTAACGGAAACTGCCTTTGGTTTATTGAACATGTTGACTAGTAGGTGAATCTAGATAATTAAACAAATAATGCTCTGATTCCATTGGATAGTTGGACAAGTAGAATACTAGAGTATAAATTAATAATCATTGAAGCGTAAGTGGTGTAAAGTCTTTAAGAGCTGAGGGTTTAACAAGATCACCAATGCTTTAAATCCCCTAAGATATGATTATAATCAAGGTAATAATGGATGCTTTATACAGATCTATTACTTCTGATTGAATTAATGTATCTAGGTCTTAAGATGAAGTCCCGCCTAAATCTAAGAATGATATTCTTCGAGATAAGTAATTATTGCACTGATACACAAACTCAACTTCTAATCGGATTAATGATGGCTAATACAGTTTTCTATCATGAAGCTCGACCAGCTCTTTATCGTTCTATTAATTCTCTTGGCGGGGTTAAAGTGTCTTGAATTGATTGTAGTCACCAACCAAACTATGCCAGTCTCTCAGGCTAAAACCCCCCTTTTACGTATTAGAATTAGGATTAGAACTGACATATGATTAGCATAGGTTTGATTTAGATTAGTATTAACTTAGATTAGATAACCAAAATATAAATAAATTGAGAGAATTAACCTCGCTTCAAGTGTTCGACACCCTACTTACCACGAATCTACCACCGACCGGGTACACTGCCCGTTAAAATGTTGTTTTTGGTTAAGTCGGCAAAATATAAATTTAAAACTTGAATCATAAAAATATACACCACAGAATGACACATCATAGGCAAACCTTAATCTGAACTTCCCGACGCCGTCACCAAAATTTGCGACGCCATCACGCCATCATCTTTCACGAGGTTGTAGATTTTCTCGTTCTCAACGCCTGGGCTTTTGAATCGTCGAAATCCGAGTTAGTATGAAGGAGTTATGATTAAAACAATATCTGGTACTTCGCGCGCACGTTGAATGATCATCTTTATGTTGAATCTTCTAGGGTTTTTTAGGTTGGCTATGTTATGTCGCCATCGCCAAATCTTTGACGTCGTCACTAGAAAGATCGCGACTATGCTTGCGACGCCGTCTCCACGCTCTATGAACAATACTTCTTCATGGATTTGGTGTAGGTCCGTAATCTTCTCCTTTTCTTCTCCAAATGAGTTCAAGTCATGTGTATTTCCTCCAAATGTCATCCAAGTGCTAAAAATACAAAAATAAACGATTAAGCACATAATCTGGGCATATTTGCATGATTTAAAGGGTTAAATGACCCTGAAATAGTGTATAAAATGACACCTCATCAACCTTTGAAATACAAATTCGAATTTATTTAAAATCATCACATTTATGAGGGTCGGGTTATAGATCCCAACTTTGATGATATGGTCTATCTTAATACCATTTTTGCAATGATCGGTTTTGATTGTCTTTAAAGATAAGTGATCAAATTGTTCCCCGGTTCATTCTTGAGTTTTATAGTCAATTTTGACTTGCCTATAATTCAGAAGGTCAAATGTTGGTCGAGTTCATCATCCAAAACAAGTTCTTTCTTAAATTCTCAAAGAGTTTGGTCTATTCCTAGGTATTCCTATCAAAGGTCAATGTTCATGTTCTGACAAATGGTCTCTTGACAATTTGGCTTTTTGTGTATCACCGGGAGGTCTTTATCAAACCACACCTCCTTCTCTTGATGAAATCAAAACATACATCCAACTCGATCGCATGGAACCTTTAACCCGTACCCGCCATGGTCAAACTATTGATGTCGAGGAAAATCAAATTTTAACTCGGGAAATCCAAACCAACATGAAAACTTAGGTCGATATTATTCGTGAAAATGTATTTTGTTTTGGTGGCATCCGGGATCATGTTCTAGCTTGTTTATGTCATATGCTCTATTGTATCACGACTTCCACAAAATACAATCTTGCATTCTTCGTTGCAAAACGAATGAAGTTGGTCATGCGTCAAGCTCGGTTAATTCTACCCTATGGTATGTTGTTGACTTTATTGTTTGATCATGTCATGTCAAATTTTCCCAAGTTGTCCAATGATCGATATCTATTGTATAATTGTATCATGTATCGTCTCGCTCCTCAACGTGAGCGAAAGACGCGAAAGGATTATGACACGAAGCGGGCTAAGGTCAATCGAGAAGGGGATCAAATTTGTAAAAAGGAAAGAAGAAGTGAGCAATTTTGAGATTGCTAAAGACATTTTTATTATGACTAATACTTATTTAAACTTGTTGGTATTATTTTCGTACTTGCTATGCTTTGGTACTTAGATTTAACGTTATTTGGTAGGCTATTTGGCACTTAGTTTTGGCAACGTGGTTTGCCTTGGATGATCGTTCAATTTTATCATCCTCAAACATATTTGCATGTTACTTGAGATATTATGCCTCTTGATCTTGATATATATGAAATTATCATGCATGCTTAGCTATTTTCTTCTCTATGCGTATACTTGATTCCCCACTAGAATTTAAATTAGCTAGTTTTATATACTTGGAAGTTTGCTAGTTTAGATGATTCTTGAGGAAATAGGATTGGCTGTAAAAGGACATTTCTAGCCTATCCTTTTTTTCTACACAGGTTTAAAAATCAAGAAAATCTTGAAAAATCTCGTATCCTCCAGAAAATGGCCCTCATAAACCTGGGACGGCCCCCAATATATCTGGGACCGCCCCGATATTTATGAGACCGCCTCCAGAAGTCACGATATTTTTACTGTTTTCTCCTGAGTTTCTGTGCAGTTGGCCATCTTTCCTTTAGCCCTAACTACCTTTCTGCATTTTGCTAAACACATTTTAGAATCATAATTTTCCACAACAATGCCTTACCCAAACAATCCACTACCTTTTGATTAAATAATGATCATCCTCCTCATTCTCTTCATCATCTTCATCATTTCTCTTCTTCTTCTTCTTTCATGGCCTCTACTCAAGCTTCTTCTTCCAACCCTCCAAAGAAGCTCAAACTCACCATATTTCCACCAAGAAAACTCTTTGTGGACCTAACTTAAGAAGATGATGACACTCATACACCATCTTTTATAGAAAAATCTTCATCTCCATCTCCACCAAATACACCATCAAAAACTCCATCAACCAAAGAAACGTCATCCACTTTTGAAACCACCTCATCTTCTTTTGAATCAAAACCACACTCTTTACCTCTTTCTTCAAGAAACACACCTTCTCATCAACCAACTAATCATTTTCTTGATGATCCATTAGATGCTTTTCCAAGACCTTCAAACCCTCTTCCATTTCAAAGCCATCCCTCTTTGGATATTACTCTTTCTCTTTCACCAATCACTCCTCTTGATCACATGTTTGAGACTCCATCACGACCTCCACCACCACCACCTCAACCACCTCTCATGGGCCATCCCATCTACTTCAATGTTTTTGACTATCATGGAGCACATTGCCTATGTTGCTTCCACAACCAAAATCTCATCCTTTCTCTTAGGGATGAAATGCATTTCATGTTTTCTCACCTTGAATATCTTCTTACATCCGCTATCGCATCACCTTCTCCACCTCACCATTAAACATCCTTGATGTTTCTAAATAAATATTCACCACACCTTTTGTTTAAGCCATCCTCTACGACTCAAGAATCACCCATGACTTATGTAGTTTTTAGGATATTAATGTAGTTATGGTTCTAATTTTATTTTAGTTTTGTAAAATTCATACCTTTCAAGTATGAATTTCTTTTATGATTATGAATGCATGGATTTATTTTATTAGCATGATGGGTGATTTAAGTGCATATTTGTTGGCTACTTCTATTCTTTTTGCCCATCTATATATATTTGTCGTAATATTGCTACAAGTTAAAAATATATCTTGCACTCGTCTTTCTAACTCGTTTTTGTAGCAAGTTACCATAGCTCGATCATTTGGTTCCCCAAACGAGAGGAAGTATACGTCAAGGGGGAGCATTATCATCATCGTCGATTTCATTCTCCTTTCTACTTGACGGCTAACCTTTTTGATTCGACAAAAAGGGGGACAAATTGATCAAAACTCATTAATAACTTGTAAACTTTATTTTTATGTAAAATGGGTTTATATTTTGTCATCATCAAAAGGGAAAGATTGTTAATACAAATAATGTCTAAAAATGTTATATATATTTTTTGACATCTCTACGTTTTGAAGATGACAAAATGTAAAAACATTCTACGATAAAAATAAACGTATACATGTTATTAGTCGTAAATTTTCATTTCGACATAAATCACGTAAGGTATGTATAACCAAATCATTAAACATGATTAGTGATCAAAGATAATATTTTTGTCTTAAACATTACATTTTTACAAATGTAATAAATCCTTTTTATAAAAATAAAAATATACAAAATATTTTTATTAATTAAAGAAATGTTTTATTTAAATATATAAATTCAAAAACTGGTTTTTCCCTCCAAAACAGAAAAGTCTAGACCAGATAAACATTTCCTTATTAAAAGAGAAAAAGAGGAGCGCCTACCTAGGGGCGGCCCCCTGATAGGTAAAACAGCCCCCAGATATATCTGGGACCGCCGGACCACCCCTAGGAGACTTTGCTCTCTCTGTTGCTTATAAATACTTCACTATTCCTTAGCAGATTTTCAACCTTTTGCACACAGTTTCTGTTTTCTTTCTCTCTCTAAATTCTTCTACACCTCTCTAAAACATTTGATCACTAACTTGATTAATCTTGTTTTAAGTGATCCAATCTTCCTTTCTTTCTTCTTCCCTCAAGTGCAAGAGAAGAACACTTGTATTCGCCAAGAAATGAAGTGTTGTAGACTAGTAATTCTCTCCTATATTCTTCTAGATTTAATCTATATATTTTTAGTCTTTTGTAGTTATGTAGATCCGGATAGTGTATAAATCCGGAAGTGTTGATTGTGTGTCGGTTAGTATTTTAGGCCTTCAAATACTCTTGTGAAGTGGTAGATTGGTTCTAGCTAAGATTAGGACTCGACATTTAGGTTAGTGTCGGAAATTGTTATAAGCAACGTGTAACGGTTTTCTCTGCCTAAATAGAGCTTGTTGACATAGTGAAATATCAAGTCGGATACTCGGGGAGTAGAGTAGGGTGAATAAGAGCTTCGTAGCCGAATCATTATAATTCTCGGTGTTGTGGTTTAATTGTTCTATCTCTCATCTCTTAACTTTCATTTTATATCTCGTAGTTGCTATGTATATTTTGATTGTGGTGTTTGTAGTTAGATATATTGTATATGTATATTTGATTGCAAAGACCACCACTTTTTTCTAATAAATAAAACTATCGCTTGCAAAGACCACCACTTTTTGAAAGCGATAGTTTTATTTATTAGAAAAATAGATTCAAAACTTATGTGAAATCAAAAGATCTTGATCATTGGCATGTTATTACTGAGGGTGATTTTCTACATATTCAAAACAATATGGAAACCAAATTAGATGAGGTTGTCCCTTTTCATAAACAAAATGATGACCTTAAAAAGAGACTTGCGAAAAATAACGAAGCTAAAATGGTTATTTACAATGCTTTGCCTAGGAAAGAATACGAAAGAATGTTTATGTGTAATACGGAAAAAGAAATTTTGAAAACCTTGCTAATCACACATCAAGGTAATAGTAAAGTCAAAGACAACAAGATTGACCTTTTGGTACAACAATATGAACAATTCATCATTTCTGAAGATGAATCTATAGATAGTGCTTTTGCTAGATTTAATTCTATTATTACTAGTTTAAAAACTCTTAATGAAGGTTACTCTAGCAAGAACTATGTTAGGAAGTTTTTAGGGCTCTACATCCTAAATGGAGAGCAAAGGTCACGACAATTAAAGAGTCAAAAGTCTTGACATCAATATCACTTGATGAACACATCAGAAACCTAAAGTTTATGAGATGATCATCAATAAAGATTCTGAAATAGTCAAAGCTAAAGGAGAAAGGAAATACCTTGCTTTAAAGTCTAAAAAGAAATCTAATGATGAAGAAAGTTTGACTTCTGGAAGTGAAGACAAAGAGTACGCCATGACGGTTAGAGACTTCTAGAAGTTCTTCAAGAGAAGAGGTAAGTTCGTAAGACAACCATGAAATGACAAAAAGACACTCCAAAGAAGCTGAGACGACAAGAACGACAAAAGTGATAGGAAGTGTTTTAGATGCAGAGACCCGAATCATCTCTCTAAAACCTTTGATTACTAACTTGCTTAATCTTGTTTTAAGTGATCCAATCTTCCCTTCTTTCTTCTTCCCTCAAGTGCAAGAGAAGAACACTCGTATTCGCTAAAAAACAAAGTGTTGTAGATTAGTGATTATCTCCTATCTTCTTCTAGATTTGATCTCTATATTTTCAATCTTGTGTAGTGGTGTAAATCTGGATAGTGTATAAATCCGGAAGTGTTGATTGTGTATCGGTTAGTATTTTAGGCCTTAAAATACTCTTGTGAAGTTGTAGATTGGTTCTAGCTAAGATTAGGACTCGACATTTAGCTTAGTGTCTGAAATTGGTATAATAGACGTGTAACGGTTTTCTCCGCCTAAAAGGAGCTTGTTGACATAGTAAAATCTCAATTCGGATACTCAAGGAGTAGAGTAGGGCGAAGAAGAGCTTCGTAGCTGAACCATTATAATTCTCGGTGTTGTGGTTTGATTGTTCCATCTCTCATCTCTTAACTTTCATTTTATATCTTGTAGTTGCTATTTATATTGTGATTGTGTTGTTTGTAGTTAGATATATTGTTTGTCCATATGGTTGGTTGAAATCACATAAACCAGAATCTACCAATTTTATAATCAAAGTTTTAGAACGCTAATTAACTGGTAAACTATTCAACCCCCCCTTCTAGTTTCCACACTCGGTTTGCTTGTTATATAACAGTTCCTTGCAAGCATCATAGAGACTATATATGTCGATTTCTTCCACTTCCCTAACTCTAACATTAGTATAATCATTTTGGTTTATCACGGATAGCCTAAATAAAAATATGAACAATAGTTAAACACCCGGACACAGAATAATCATAATTTAGTTCACATATCTTATTGCCTAAATATTCACGGGTGCATTTTATGGCCACCTAGTTTTTTCACTGGCCAAAATATGACATGATATTAGACTAAATAATCATATTCAAACAACTGTTATTTAAATTTGACGCGCAAAGACATCCTAGGATCTATATGGAAAACCACATTAACATAAAGTAGCGTTCGATCGTTTAAAGAATTGATAATGCTGTTATGACAAAAGTATGCATAAGTTAGTGTGAAACAACAGAACAAACAACGCGCACAAAGAACACATCATTGTTTTAATATCCATGTCATTGATATTTGAGAGTATAACCATATTAATCTTATCTTCTAGCAAATATATGAGATCCATACGAAATCCATAAATAGCGTACCCCACAGAAGCCGTATGGTGAAAGCCACCAGCCATCCGTGGCGAACGTAAAGGAAGTCAGAAGCCTGTAAGCACATAAGCGTTCCCATAAAACCAACTTTTGCCACCCAAAATGGCGTGTTCTACACAAATGAATGGCTTGGATCCCGACAATGCTATATTCGCCAGTCCTAACTTTGTAGGAACATCTTACTCCAACCATCATATAGAACCTTTATATCGATTTCTTTCATTCTCCTCACCCCAACATTAACATGCCATGTTAACATTTCTTTTATTGCCTAAATACAAAAGAAATCAATCTATTATTAAATGTATCAAGAATTTGTACCTATTTGCTTGGATCTAATAGCATATGCAAACACCACTTGCAGTTTATGGCTTACAATCAAGAAAGCAAAAAGCTCAATCGACCAAGACTAATATTTTATAATTTAAAGAATTAACTTCAATAATTATACCAATGCTAAAACCAATCTCTGATGTAATAGCTCTTAGCTTTGCGGTGCATAAAGACCCCTCCATTACAGAATCAATGGCACGTTGAAAGCATATATATATATATATATATAAACAGATCATTAATAGTATTTGAAACTCTAAACACAATCAAAAAGATACATTGAATGAAATCAAAGAAAAAAGATAACAATATTGATATTTTTCCTTCACAAATTGACTTTATATAGTGTCACGCTTTCTCAATATCCCCAAAATATATTGTAAACACAACATATCATCAAACAAAAATACAACTTCATTTTTTAATTCGCAGGAGACACGAAACAAACAATCATTACCACAAATTATACATCATGCACTAAATGGGCACTCACAAACATATGAACGTTCTAACACCCCGTGTTTTCAGGTCATATTACTATCCCAATTATTTCATATTCCATTTATTTATTAGGTTTTGCATGTTACTCCCATTTAAACCGCATTAATTAAATCACGTAGACACAAAAGTCATCGTTTAGCAAGAAACGTAACCTAAACTCATTAAGACTTTAATTGATCCCTTCCTATTCGTTGTTTAATTTATTTTTCATGACAAGAAAGAACTTGGTTACGTATACTTAATACTATCAAAGTAACAAACCATTTAAAAATGAACTACACAAATTTCAACTCCTATAAGTTAGAAGCTAGATAAGACTTAGAATAAAAGCCCAAGTACTCCTAAAAGCTAGGCATAACTCATGTATTTCGCCCCCCCCCCGAATCAACAACACTTGCAACAAGATAAAGCCTTTATCAACAATCTTTCCCTAATTAACACTTTTTATCTAACGTATAATAGCCCAAAGCCCTTTTTACAAAACCCAAACAACCTCGTGATATATTGGCTGCCTACAATCCTTTTTCCTTCCCATGAAAACAACAATATTCGCCTTTTAGATCCTGTACCAAGATACTTACCCAATTTGCTGTTACATGCACTTGTGAGTATTCATGTGACTAGTCCTCATACCCTCTTATTCGATTATAAGAAGAACCTAGGCTGATTTAGTGTTATCACAAATTCATAGTAGCTCAAAGTCACCAACTCTCATACCTTTCTTTTCTCTAGTTCGACACCAACAAGCACCTCTTCACACAAATACAAGAACATATAAACTCTAGAAAACCCTAACCCTAAATCCATCTTTTGGTCGACGAAGGCATACAAGCAGCAATCCCTCTTTATTCGTGATCATAAGCCGGTACAAGGTAGTCCAAGAGTCGTGGTTAAGTTGTAAAAGTGGTGGTAGTTTGTTCGTTGAGGGTTAATAACAAGCAAGGGTCTCACTAGTTTTGGTTCAAAGCACGCTTTGTCTTCCTTGCTTTGTGAGTTCGCACACTACTTTTTTTTATTCAAATTCATGCGTTTGACTTTGAGTTTATGTGAGCTAAATCCTTCCTCGTTATTTATATTATATGTGCAATGCTTACGTTCTTTAGGGTGTGCTTGATAAAGAAAAAAAAGGAAAACATGTCTTTTTTTAGTTTCCTGTGTAGAACGAATAATATGTAAAACCCTATACGACTTGCAAAGAGACTAATGAAACATGGACATAGTTGTGAGGGTATTAGGTTTAGAAAAACCAGCCACTATATTTTGGACTTAACAGTTGGATAAAAATAAAATGCACATGATAAAGTTTTTCTTTTTTTTAAAACGCAACCCACACTAATGATTTTGAGTACACTCTTTCGACCCCTAAAAGTAGAGTATATGAAATCAAACTTGGTTATTGCAAGAGTAGTACATGTAGCAAGTATTTTGCCTCTGGAAGCACTAAATTTCGTCAAGTAAATAATAAGTTACATGGTCTCAAAGTTAGATGTGAAAAACTGTCACTTTACCCACTTTTGTAAAATGGCCAGCGAACATTTTTCTTTGAATTATTGTGTCGATTATACTAACTGAAATGACGAACCAATTACTGTTATATAAAGCCTGAAGTATCAACTTTAAACTAGAACAAAAACCACCCTTTTTGTTGAATAACCTGGTCACAAAACGCGTATACTTTTGGCTGGTTGTCCCGAGTGTCGACAATCTGCCAAACACATGGTGTGCACTCAGTCAGGCCTACTCAGCGTGCACCCCCATCTTTCGACTCATTTTTCACCTAGTTAACAACCCCTTCATGCAAAGTTTATAAAGGACGAATTAAAGCCAGAAGTTCCTAGTTTACTTAAGTATTTTTGTTTCGCCCTAATCTTGAGTATCGAGGTCGTAATTTGAGCCCAAAACTCTGACCACGTAACGATACATGCTAAAATAATACTTATTTTTTCTAAGTATAACAACTGGCATGTGAGCAGGCCTACTTTAGCACTATTTTGTAACCGTTTTTTTTTTTATTAAAGCGACACTTTTTTTAGACACTCGACGTATTTAACTCTAAAGTTTTAGATGAACCAGCTGAGACTTCAAATGTATTTTTGGTTTTCCTTGCCGTTAACTAACGAATCCATAAATTCATTGTAAAACTCCAAGTCGTCCAATATTGAAACTTAGTAAAAATTTCACTTATTTGATTTATAAAACGTTAATGTTTCGTCTAATTGTTTAACCCACTTAGAGACTAAACCAAGGGCTGACCTAGACTAATATTTTAGAGTTTAGATGACCTAGTTTTCCAAAAAGTCCGAAGTCGCCTAAATTATGTACCTTATATTTATTTGATCCGCTTTGACCCAATATAGTTAACATTTTTTATTACGAGAAATCTGTTTTAAAACATCATTATTTCAAATATAGTTCAAGCACACACTAGGGACGAGGTTCCAAGTATTTAGCTTATTATTTTTCCATTTAGTAAATATGTATTATTTTTCCATAGGTTGCGGATAAAGTCTTGTGCATCGTTTTTCGTGCCCCTGCCTTGCTGCTACTTTATTATTACTTGATGTGAGTTTATAGTCCTCACTTTTATACTTTTTCATTCATTTATCAAATCTCGGGGATGAGATCATGTTTGTTTTTACAAAATGAATGCAAGTACATTTTAATTCAAATATTACGAGTTTGCCTAAGTAGCTATAACCCACTATGCTCATCATCATGAACTGTCAATTGCATAGATGTAATTGTTAATTGCATTATGTGAGCGCGAATGTTATGAATAGATCTATTTGGGATTAACATCCCCGTTCGGGCAAGTAGCACTTGCTAGTTTACCGGTTGGCCGGAAACGACGAATGTATACCATTTGGAATCATAGATGTTACGGGTTGAACAACTACATTGGGCAAAGTCATTTATATGTATTTGATATACATACATTGTTTAGCTTCGGTGTCATAAGCTTAGTGTATTTCGTAATACATTTTGTGATATTGTATTCGTTACTTTATTATAGGGGAATCTTGCTATCTGCTTCATTAAATTTATAAACCTATAAATTCACCAACATTATTGTTAACAGTTTAAACATGTTTTCTCAGGTCAATAAGGTGCGAATCAATGGATACATTGGATGGTCGTCATTTAAAGTCATATTGTCATAAAGATTTACATGCATTACATTTTGGGATATTGTTATGTGGTGAAATCTTTATTTATCCAAGTTAAACAAGTTAAGCCTATGGGCATTTGTAACAAACCAATTATTAAATCCAATGTATCAGTTTTTAAACGACCCTTATAATGGTCGTTCTCATATCTTGTGCTATTGATCTATGAAGTAATACCCCTGGAACATCATATTCCGCTGTGGCCCATTTTGGGGGTGTTACAGATTGGTATCAGAGCCAAGGTTATAGAGAACCAGGTCAAACGTTTTTACTTGGTCTATAACCGTTTTCAAACATTATGTCATTCAAAAGTTTTTCAAAGGGACATACATACATTACTTATTTGCATCTTGTATACATGCTTACATGTCATACATCATTTTAGCATTTGTTGATTTTACTAAGTGCTTACATAAGTTATATACGTGTTTATAATACATTACGTATATTACTGATGGCATTATATAATATACTTATACAAGTTTATATTATGATTACAGATTTGCCATGTCTTCAGACAACACTTCATCCACTGTTACCTATACGTCCGTATCTTCCGATTCAAACAGACCATCATCATGGGGTATTCCACTCGTGAATGCCGG
>BQNB010112835.1:0-22069 GCA_026074375.1 Tanacetum coccineum | reverse complement strand
CATCAAAGCATAATTAACTGGTTCATCAAAATCATTGCTCCAGTCATAGCCTCCTAGACCATCTTGAGCCACCAGTGCTTGTGATGATGGTTCATTTGTTGTTACATTCCTCCTGCCATTATCACCATAAGATATTTTCCCTTGGTTCCTTCCTGATTTGCATTCCTTAGCAAAGTGCCCTTTCCTGTGATAGTTGTAGCACTTAACTTTTGACTTATCAAAGGTAACATGTTGTTTTACTTTGAAATCCAAGTTCCTTCCTGTCTTCTAAATGAATCTTTGCACCCTAACAGTCAACATGGCCACCTACCATCTAATATCCAATTCTTCCAAGTCATCTTGATCAATCTGTTATAGATCCTCATTATCAAGTGGAGGACTAGTTGTTTGCTGTGCAAAGAAAAAGCACACTACTTCATCAGCACCTAGAGTAGATGAAACCTAACTTGATGAACTAGTTCCTCCAGTAGTATTAACTCCAAAATTTCCACTGGAAGGACTAACTTCATTAGTGCTGCTTGTATTTTCAAAAGAAAGAAAAGCCAAGTTTTAAGAATTGGATGTGAAACTTAAAGACCTTTTCATCTCATCTTTATAGACCCTAAGGTTGTTGTAAAGATCATCAATATCACTCTGGTCTATGTCTGGCTTATTTCTTATGATTAAAGCAATTTAGCTCCATGAAGGAGGAAGACTTCTTAGGAACTTTTGGTTGATATCTTCCTTTGATACTGGAGTAGCATAAACCTCTAATTGACTTATGAGCTTTTGGAACCTATTATAAGCCTTATCTAAACTTTCATTTGGTGTAGTGGTAAAGTTTTCAAACTGATATTTTAGAACATTCCTATGCATCTTTTTGGATTCATCATTTCCTCTAAACCTTGATTTGATTGCATCCTAGAGAGATTTAGAATCTGGAACATTATGAAACTTAAGGAGATATTCATCAGGTATTGCAAAAAGCAAGATGCTCTTAACACTTTCTTGATTCTGTTTTGCAGCCAGTTGTTTGGCAGTCTTAGGAGCAGGAGGAACAGATTGTTCTCCTGCTAGTGCAACCACTTCTTGAAGATCACCATTGATAATTATGTCCTATAGGTTATGGTCTACGTAACAAATATATTATCGCATTCTCGTGCTCTAAATATCATATTCTCCCTTCTTGATGATAGGGATTTTCATTGCTGTGATAGTTGGTGGAGGATTGTCTTGTTCTACCATCTTTTTTGATTTGATTGTAGATCTGCTTCAAATAATGGAGTTCTTCTTATTCAGAGTTTCCACATAAGCCCTGATACCACTTGTTAGATCCCTTACTGAATAGATCTTGAACCTTTAGCTTGCAAAGGGTTTGTTACTTTAGATAAATCCAAAGCAACAATAATGAAACACTGATTGAACACTATTGATTATACGGAAACTAATCAACAATGCTAAGAAGAATAGTATTAAGTAAACACAAGAGATCTTCTATTAAACTCACACTTTTTATTATAACTTGAATTTGCCTTGATTACAAACTATGATTGCTAATTGATCTCTATAGATCTGTGTCTTCTAACTATGCCTAGGGTTTCTTTTATACACCAAGGAAACCCTAATGGGCTTTACAAAACACGTATAGAGATAATGCATATCCTTTCCTAAGATATCTCATGCATATCTCTAACTCTAACTAACTTCTGCATAAGCAGACTTAACTATAACATAACAGTACCAACTTTAACTATCAGTATTAACATCTTTATACTGGCAGTATTAACTATAATACACTACCAGTACTAACTATGCTAACTCTTCTACTGGTACTAACATGTGTACTAGCAGAACTAACTGTATTACTAACATAATTAAGTCTAGAATACTTAATTCCCAACACCTTCCATCCATGCTTGAATATTGACATAAGTATCCTCCCCTTAAACAATGCTTCAAGTGATAAGAATTTGCTCAACAATTGTAACTTTAGCTCTCATGTCATCCCAACAATATTAAATTTTGCCTGGCAGTAGTAATTTTCTACCTAACAATATTAAGAGATATCTAATAGTATTAACTCAGTCTTCAATAATTATACAACAACATGCCTCTATTCATCACAAGCACACTAGAAAGACTAGATAGACATGTGAGAATTCATAAGGATCCATATTTATGCATAACCTATGAATAAAAGTTAAAAAATGTTATCCAAACATAAACTTTACCTCAACCAATTCTTCAGAGGTGAAGCATTCAACATCAGGTATTCAAGATGCTTTACCTGTAGGTGTTAGTCTATAGCCAAAAATACACAATCCAAAGTATTTTCTTCTTGAAAGTATTAAGTATGACTAATAGTTTTAACAAGCAGTCTTAAGTATAACTAGCAGTACTAATTATACTTAGCAGTACTAATTGACAAGACTAACAGTACTAATCCTTAAAAAAATTTACAATGACATTAAGAGATATAGACATTAAGGATTAAGCATTCCAATACTTGAGACCAAGTACTGAAACCTTCCAGCATCAAAACCTTTTGTAAGAAGATCTACAACATTATAATCAGTATGAATTTTAACCATTTGTATTAACTTTTTAGCATTGCAATCTCTTATAAAATGATGCCTAATCTCTATATGTTTTGTTTTATAATGTCGAACAGGATTTTCAATAATGCAAATAGTACTGTTATTGTCAATATTAATGACAGTATTCATGAAATTGTACCTATAATCCATCAATTGATTTTGAATCCATAGTACTTGTCCACAGCAACTAGCAGCAGCCACATATTTAGCTTTATTTATAGAAGTGGCAACCACAGTTTGCTTCTTATACTGCCATGATATCAACATGTTTCCTAAAAACTGACAACCTCCAGTTGTTGACTTCCTATCTTGAGTTGCTCCAGCATAGTCACTATCAGTATAAGCAACTAATTCAAATGGAGAATCCATAGAATACTAAATGCATAATGTTGGTTTGCCTTTAAGATATCTAAAAATTCTCTTTACAGCTAAGAGATGTGATGTCTTTAGTGTAACTTGAAATCTGGCACATGCACATACTGCAAACATGATATATGGCCTAGATGTTGTAAGATACATCAAAGACCCAATCATAGATCTATATAGATGTACATCAACATCATCAGTATCTTTATCTTTGACTAATGGCTTTTCTAAATCAAGTGGAGTAGAAGCAGATTTCACATCTGTATAGTTGAATTTCTTTAAAATCTCAGTTACATATTTATCCTGACTGATAAATATTCCATCTTCCTTCTGTTATACTTGTAATCCTAGAAAGAAAGTAAGTTCTTCGATGGAACTCATCTAAAATTTATCCTTCATAAGCTTCTCAAATGCAGTACACAGATCCTTGTTTATAGAGCCGAAGATAATGTCATCAACATAAACCTGTACAAGCAAAATATCTTCTTTTTGCTTCTTGATAAATAATGTCTGATCTATCTTCCCTCTTTTAAACCCATTGCCCAATAGATAGTTAGCCAAGGTTTCATACCATGCTCTTGGTGCATGATGCAACCCATAAAGTGCCTTGACCACCTTATAAACTTTGTTTGGATGGTCAAGATCTTTAAATCCTGGTGGTTGAGTAACATAAACTTCTTCCTTAATAGTTTCATATAAGAATGCACTTTTCACATCCATTTGATATACCAAAAAACCTATAAAAGAAGCATAGGCCAAAAACAATCTTATTGCCTAAATTCTTACCATAGGAGCAAAAACTTCTTCATAGTCTATACCTTCTTCTTGTCTATAACCTTGTGCAACCAACCTTACTTTATTCGTAATCACTATTCCTTTTTCATCTTTCTTATTTCTAAAGACCTATTTTGTTCTAATGGCCCTTTTCTCTATAGGCAAATCTACAAGTATCCAAACCTGTTGGAGTTTGAATTGCTGAAGTTCTTTCTGCATTGCTTCCACCCAAGATGAATCAGATATAGCTTTAGCAATGCTTGTGGGTTCAATCTATGATAGGAAACAAGCATATAAACAAGTATTCAGGGTATCATGTGTTTTCTGTTCATATACATCACTGAGAAACCCTTGCTCAGAAGTAGGTTTTGTCATTCTTCTTGTCTAAACAGATGTCTTCACATCACCAATCACATTTTAATTTGGGTGATCCTTATGAATTATTATATTATGAGTGGTTGGAACTGTATAGGAATTTGTGATGTTTCCCAAATCAACTTCTGGTTCATCTACATCACTGTAGAACTCAACAAGAGTGGCTTCAAGTGTATGACTAGCTCCCATTTTGAACATATCATTAGGGCTATCTTGATCATTTGAACTAGCAGTATTAACTGATAGGCCAATAGTGTTAAGTTTAAAACGACCAATATTAACTTTAGGACTGGCAGTATTAACATGTTGTCTAGTAGTATTAACTTCTTTAGGACTGCTATCATCTTCATACTTGTTTTTTCATCATCAACAGTAGATTTTGGTTCACCATTATCAACATCCTTGGAAGGTGAATCAAAGTATGAAGTATCTTTCCAAATTGGCATCACAATGCAGTCTTGACTAATTTCTTCTATTTGTGTAGATGTACCAGCATTAACCTCTCCTTGTGTACTAGAAATTCTACCACCATGTGCTCCTCCTCCAAATGTAACATAACCTCCATCAAATTCCTTGAAATCTAAGAGATAAGCTATGTTCCCAGTCATGTGCCTTGAGCATCCACTATCAAAAAATCCTATGTTATCTTGTTGTGGCTTGCCTTGCACATTAAAATAAGGAAATTGGATTCCTTTGGGGACTCAAGCCATCACTGACTTGGATTTGCCTCGTGCATCAATGTAATTATGTTTCTTCAAGGTGATTGATGCACCAATAGGTTTGGTAGGTCTCCAAACCCAACATATAGAGGCCTTTATAGCATTTGCCTGATTAACCCTAACAGCATTAATGATATGTAAAAAATCACATATCCTTTCTATATCAAAAATAACCCTTAAATGATCAAAATGTGCAAAAATATGCTTGTATTTGTGTATTTTGTTGTTTGTGCATGTGTAGGTACGAATAATGCAAATATCACAAGAAAATGGTCAAAGCCGGACAAACACGAACACGAGAATGGAAAGAGTGCACAAAAGTCGGGAGTTTGATAGCAAAAAGGTTAAATAGTCAACAATGGCCAACCCACAAAATGTCAAAACCCTCAAAATACCCAAATGAGCCTCAACTTTAAAACTAATTTCACAAAAAATCCTTAAAACCCTAACACCGTTATCCAAGAACTTTATTCTCTTAAATTCTTGTTCCTTTATCACTCCTGATTATTTTCACTTTCTTATCCATTCGGTTTTCGTATTTCTTTGAGTAAAGGTATATGGTGGAGATCTCACTGGTTTCTCCTTAGTTGTTAAAAAAGAAAACCATGTAAACCTGCTAGTATCTCAGGTTACTACTAAGCAATACTTCTTATGCATTATGACTATCATAAAGGTTAGACCAAAACAAATCCATTATGACAGCCTATATACAAAGGCTTTAGTATTGGATTCAGAACTTTGGACGTTATAAAAGCTCTGTGTTCTTCTTCCCTTTAAGAAAGCAACACAGGTTTGGGTCATTTTCAAAACGTTTTGTAGGCAATCCTCTTAAAAGATTATCCTTAACAAGCTTATTTATGTTCTTAAAATTAATATGACCAAGTCCCATATGCTAGAGCATTGATTCGTCTGATGTAGCCTTTACAACAAGACAAGTTAAACTCTCTTTAGGAACAATGTTCTTCATATCAAAACTGTACATGTTGTCCTTTCTAGGAATTTTAAGAAGTATCTGACTTTCATCAAGCAACTTAAAATTAGGAGATAAGACAAGACATTCAGTGTCAGTAAAAAGGACATAGTTCTTTTTGTCACACATTTGTGAGACACTAAAAAGGTTGAAATTTAACTCATTGACAAAGTATACATCTTTAAAATCAAGGCTATCAGTTTTAAGTGTTCCTTTACTAGAAATTCTACCACCATGTGCTCCTCCCCCAAATGTAACATAACCTCCATCAAATTCCTTGAAATCTGAGAGATAAGCTATGTTCCCAGTCATGTGCCTTGAGCATCCACTGTCAATAAATCCTGTATCATCCTGTTGTGGCTTGCCCTGCACATAAAAATAAGGAAATTAGTTTCCTTTGGGGCCCAAGGCCATTACTGACTTGTGATCTGCCTCGTGCTTCAATGTAGATTATGTTTTTCAAGTGTGATTGATGCACTATCAAGTTTTGGTAGGTCTCAAACACAACATGCTGAGGCCTTCTATGCATTAAACTGATTAACCTAACACATTAACAACTGCTCTGAATGTGGCCTAAGTAGTATTTAACTGCTTTTGGCACTAGCTGTGTTAACTGCTTTTGCCTTGGCGAGTATTATTTGTCTCTGGAGTTAAATTTTGTTTGTAGATAATACTGTTTTTTTATTGATAGCTTTTACAGTTGTTTGTGTGCTGATTTTGAAAATTGTGACATTGGTTTAGCACTAAGAAAAACTGTAGATTTGGGTTATTGTAGCAGTATTAACTTGTCCGCAGTATTAAATGGTTTTAGGGCCAATTGGTTCATTAAAAATGCTTTTGGAACCATGTTCCTTTGAGCATTAGGGTGAGTCCTGTTAGTAGTATAGTTAGTTCACCTTGTTATAATTATTCACATATACCATCCTTTCCCTTTGATGGTATTTACAATGAGCCCGCACATGATCAAAACTCCCACAAATGAAGCTGATTTTGTTATACATCACAAAATCCCTTCCTAGTAGATTGGACTCTGTCATTTACTGTCTTAATTTCCCTTAGGACTTTGTGATCTATACATCTCAGCATACCTAACTGACTTTTTAATTGGTTTTTATGATTTTTAGGTTTGACAAACTTTATCTTTTTATCAACAAGAAAAACAGTTTCTTTATCAACATTAAGTGAAGACTCAACATATTTTCTTGTGTCTCTGATGCTTGTTCTTTTACCAAGAGTCGTCAGTATTTCCTTGAATCACTCTAATCTTGCTTACTATCACCAACAATGTTAGACTTTTTACTTACTTCCTCAGAAACCATACTTGGAATTCAGGGTATTTGAATTCATCAAGACCAGAATAAGGAAAATTCAAGCTTTTTTAGGTGCGATTATAGATTAAAGGATGGGTGAGGTACAAAACATTATACACCAAACCTTTTTACTTTTGTCAGTTATCTGATCCCTAACAACTTGTTCGGCTCTTTGAGGGCATTATCAAATTTCTTTAATTTTAAGTTCAATGTCTCTTTTTCATTGCTTAACTTTTTCAAACTCATTTTAAGACATTTATTTTGTCTTTGCAAGCTACTTCCCTTTTTAAGTAATCTGGCAACTTCTTCTCTAAAAAGAAGCCTCATTCTTTATTATGTGATAAGTTGTTCTTCTACAGTGATAAACCTCGTTTATAAAGTAGCTACAGTAAATTCAGTTTGATTAAGCTTAACAATTTAATTCATCCACACTGTATTTCTTAAAGTTTCTATAGGTTTTTCAGACAAGTTTTTATCATTGTATACCTCAAGTTGAAATCGCCATTAGAGCCTTGTTATGTCTGAACCTTGTTCTTTCTGCCATATCACTCCAGTCAAAACCTACACCATCTATAGCCAACATTGCCTTTAAAGATGTGTCTTCATTGTTTCCTTGCTTCCTAGTGTTGTCTTGATATTTGAACTGGCCCTCTTTATTCCTTGGTACTCTACATTCCTTGGAAAAGGGTCTCATCTTGTGACAGTTGAAACACTCTACCTTGGATTTATCATACCCAGCTGTCACACCCCCAAACGGGGCCTGACGAATAAAGTCGAGGGTTGTGACATCATAACTATCCGATTCACCAAAGCAATTAAAGATTACGACACTAATCATGGAGTTTGAAAAAGTCGTACTCGTTGCATAAAATAAATTAGAATTAAGTTTTAAAGCCCATAATAATTAACGTAAAAGTAGCCGAAGCATAATAAGTTATAATAATGACAACGAAGTAAGTAAATAAATCAAGTCTTGAAATTAGGTAGTCAATAGCACATCACTCACATCGCATCAAGAATCGATCCGAAGCTAAGCACCTGAGAAAACATGTTTTAAAAATCGTCAACATTTATGTTGGTGTATTCATAGGTTTTAGTTAATCACATGAGTGGACACAGATTTTCAAAACGTATGTGACTACTATAACGAATACAGCATCACAATAAATGTATAGAGTTTACTGTTGCACTAATGCTCAGGACACTGAAAGCTAATTAATCAACAAGGCATGCTACATATATCCTTGTCGCATCTACACATATTCTGCCCTAAAACCGGTGTCCCAAACCAATGACCACCATAATGTACAATCGAACATGACATATAACCGTTTGTTCTCTTCGTTAAGTGGAACCAAAGCGATATGGCTAATTAGTCCCAATGATCTATCTACTCACTCGCGCTCCCCAACGGTTTCCTCAAGGTCGAAGAAACTAAAAGTTCATGATTAATTTGGCAGTAGTTGTGTAGTAGTTTGTTAAGCAACTTAGGCAACACATAAACAAGTAAAACTCGCGTAAAGAACTTGTGTACGCAATTTAAAAAGCAAACAATGTTTCTCAACCCCATAGTATAATGCGTTTGTAATTCAGTAAAAAAATGTGGGGCTATAAAAATCACACCTTAGCAAGGGTAAAGCGATTAACCACAACAAATGATGAAGATTATAAGGATGATCTAGCCGCGACTAGAGTAGTACAGTATGGGTATGACTAGGCATTTATCAAAGAAACAAGTAAGCATCCTGTTCATCGATTTAAGCTCCAAAGTGTTTTTGTGTTTGCGTTTTAGTAATTAAAGACCTTTGAATCTTTTACCATGTTTAGTTTAATCTCGGCAATTGCAAAGTTTTAATAATAAAAGACTTTGAATTTTTCTACGTCTTAGTTAAATCTCGACACTTATGAAAAATTTCTATTTTTAGAAATTTTCCTTTTTAGGAAACTTTTTAGTTTTAAAACGTTAATAGCGTCCCCTATTTTCTTAAGTTTCCACATTTTACAAATCGCTTAAACAATTCTAAATCGCCTACTCCTTATGTTTAAACCGTCTAATCCTTATGTTTAAATCGCCTAAATGTCTAACTCGTACCATTTTTAATAATCCTACTTTTTATTAAGGTCGTCATCTCAAATAACCTTTCATGTCATTTCTAGTTGTTCTAACTAATTACTTGACATTTCTATATGTTTCGCTTGTATTAAAAACATCCAAAATCGTCCGAAAGTGCCCGAAACCCCCTTTTATTATTCCAATCAGCAAGCATTAATTAGAGTGTTTAATGTCTCTCGTTATTGACTTTTAGGCTAAGCGGTTGCCAACATTATAGTAAAATCTCATTCCGGACAACTTTCGTGTTTTATACTTTGGCCGATTCGGACCCGAAGGGCCCCGAATCGCCCGTTTTAGCTGCTGATCTGGTCTTTGCATTTTCCCATTTCGCCGAAAAATGTTTCAAGTTTCATTTGGTCATAACTTGGCCGTTTTAAGTCCGATTTTAAAGTGTGATATATGAAAAATTATCTATTCGAAACGAGCTCTTCGAAAACTACTTTTACGCCTAATGAAAACATTTTTAAGTTGCTCAAACCCTCAAAACAAAATCGGGACAGCAAGTATGTCTTGCCGAAATACGACCAAAAATCAACCCAACTCGCATATTAGTGCCTAGTCTAGTTCCACCTTTATTTACAACTAATCCACCACAAAACTAACCTCTATTGTTGCAACTCTCATCAACTCTCAATCTCACCAAGAACATATTATAAAACATAACATAAAGTGGTAACAATATTTACTTCCATTTTATAAGAGATGACAAATATTAACTTATTTCTTTTGTAAAAATTTACACAAACACATGGATCTTTTATGAACAACATAGATCTATAAAGAACATAGATGAAACCAACAAAGATTTAAAGAACACTTACAAATCAAGAAGAATATGTAGCAAAAACACTAGATCTATACCCAAGAATTATAGATCTTCAAAAACCCCAAATAAATCTTGAAACCCTAATTTTATAATTCTTGAAATCTTTGAAAAATAACCAATCAACACTTGGATCTACCTTAGATATAACTAGGAATGAACTTTAAACACTTGGATCTTGCTAGAAATCAAAAGATATGGATGGTGTATGTTGGTGTGGTGGTGCCGTGAGCTAGGAGCAAGGAGGAGGGAGGAAAGAAAATTTTTGAGGCTAGTGAATGTGTTATAACCCTAAGTGTGAGAATGTGTTGTATTTATAGTGGGAGAGCTAGGGTTTTAAGGTTCATAGTTCAAGTCATGAGGCTTGAACCACTCCTTCTTGGCTCACATATGGTGCGTCCGGTTTTGGGGTTCACAAGGCAAGACCACACAAAATTTTACTAGCCAAGGTTCACTCAAGATGGTTATGGTTCAAAGTTTGCTAGTCAAATGTGTAAGAGTGTGTAAGTAACATGTGATGTGTAAGAGTCTTGCATGCATTCATGTTGCTAGGATACAAAATGTCACTTTCTTTCATTAGTATGGCAATATTTTCAAAATTTGAGTTAGTGGTTTATCGATGATTTAATTTCAAGTACCAAAAGTGTTTTTGCTTGGCTTTAGGCATCTTCATATGTATGGGAATGAGGGTGAACGAAATTTTTAGTAGTATGACACGAGAAATACGATAACTTGAGTTTACACGAAAAGATTTCGAGTTTTCGGGGTTCCGTTTGGTCAAAAACGCGAAAAACGCAATTTAAAGGATAAAACCCTAAAATTAATATCGGAAGTGATTAAAAATCACGAAACACTCAGGAAAGCTAATATAACACATATAATGCCTAAAATAATTTATAACCGATGTCGGAACGCGTCCGGTGACGTTTCTCAGTTTTTACGCAGTTTAGTTCCTCGGTAAACTGTCAGATTTAAACGTAACGAATAAAATTTAAAGTAGATGACCGGAGTGGGTCGGAATACTAACCGGGAATTTACGGGGTGTGACATCCTTTCCCCGTTAGAAGAGCTTTGTCCTCAAAGCTTAGGACGTAGCTTGAGATGCGGATACAGGGTTAGCGAACAGATGAGGGTACTTCTTCTGCATTTGGTCTTCGCGTTCCCAGGTATACTCGGGACCTCTTCGTTCGCCTATCGTCGCATGCCTTTCGGCTTATGCAATGCACCAGGCATGTTCCAAAGGTGTATGATGGCTATCTTTCACGATATGATCGAAAAAATGATAGAAGTCTTTATGGACGACTTCTCGCTCTTTAGGAATTCATTCAGAACTTACCTCTCTCATTTGGACAAGATGCTTAAACGGTGCGAAGACACCAATGTTTGTCTAAATTGGGAAAAGAGTCACTTTATGGTCAAGGAAGGAATTGTCCTTGGCCATAAGATTGGCCATAAGATTTCCAAGAACGGGATTAAGATTGATAAGGCTAAAGTTAATGTTATTGCTAAGCTACCTCATCCCACCACCGTCAAAGGAATTCAGAGTTTTCTTGGTCACGCCGGGTTTTATCATAGATTTATTCAAGATTTCTCGAAAATAGCCCGGCCGATGACCCGTCTTCTTGAAAAAGATACTCCGTTCTTCTTCTCTAAAGAGTGTATTGAAGCTTTTCAAACACTTAAGAAAAAATTGACCGAAGCACCAATATTAGTTGCCCCCGATTGGGACCTACCTTTTGAGCTCATGTGTGACGCGAGTGATTTTGCAATAGGTGCGGTCTTGGGGCAACGAAAAACAAAACATTTTCAACCTATACACTATGCAAGCAAAATTATGACCGATGCTCAAGCACATTACACCACGACGGAAAAAGAATTACTTGCCGTGGTGTATGCTTTCGAAAAATTCCGATCCTATTTAGTCTTGTCAAAAAACATAGTGTATACGGATCATTCGGCTCTAAAATATCCTTTTGCAAAACAAGATGCTAAGCTGAGATTGCTCCAGTGGGTTCTCCTCCTTCAAGAACTTGATATCATCATCTGTGATAAAAAATGAGCCGAGAACCTCGCCGCCGACCATTTGTCCCGATTAGAGAATCCTCACCAAAGTGTGCTCGATAAAAAGGAAATAAATGAAACGTTTCCTCTCGAAACACTTAGTATGGTATCTTTTCGTGGTGATTCTAGTACCCCATGGTTTGCCCATTTTGCTAATTACCATGCGGGGAACTTTGTTGTTAAAGGGATCTCGTCCCAACAAAAGAACAAATTCTTCAAAGACGTGAAGCATTACTTTTGGGACGACCCCTTTTTGTTTAAAATCTGTGCGGATCAAGTCTTCCGGCGGTGTGTTCATGGCCAAGAAGCCATTGATATTCTTAAGGCTTGCCACAATAGACCCACCGGGGGACATCATGGCCCGAACTACACCGCCAAAAAGGTGTTTGACTCCGGTTTTTATTGGCCCACAATATATCGTGATGCCCATGACTTGGTCAAATCTTGTGACTCTTGTCAACGTCACGGGAAAATCTCGCAAAAATATGAAATGCCCCAAAATGCCATCCAACTTTGCGAGATTTTCGACATTTGGGGTATCGATTTTATGGGGCCATTCCCGTCTTCACGAGGGAACAAGTACATACTCGTGGCGGTCGATTACTTATCGAAATGGGTTGAAGCGAAAGCGCTCCCCACCAACGACGCCCGATTTGTTGTTAAAATTTTAAAATATCTCTTTGCTCAGTTTGGAACTCCCCGCGCTATCACTAGTGATCGCGGTACGCACTTTCGCAATGACCAATTCGCAAAGGTCATGCTTAAGTACGGTGTCACTCACCGCCTTGCTACCGTGTATCACCCACAAACTAGTGGGCAAGTGGAAGTCTCCAACCGTGGTTTGAAAAGAATCTTAGAAAGGACCGTAGGCGAGAACCGTGCCTCTTGGTTAGATAAATTAGATGACGCACTATGAGCCTTCCGTATCACTTTCAAAACACATATCGAGTGTACTCCTTACAAGCTCGTGTACGGAAAGGCAAGTCATCTACCGATCGAGCTCGAGCACAAAGCCTATTGGGCCTTGAAGCATGCAAACTTTGACCTTAAGTCCACGGGTGATCACCGAAAAGTTCAACTCAATGAATTAAATGAACTTTGTGATCAAGCCTACGAGAACTCTTTGATTTAAAAAGAGAAGACAAAGAAGATCCATGACTTCAAAATCAAGAATCGCGTTTTCAACGTTGGTGACCGAGTCCTTCTTTTTAATTCTCAATTGAAGATTTTCTCGGGCAAGCTTAAGACCCGCTGGTCTGGACCACTCACCATTACCCAAGTATTCCCTTATGGCACCGTCAAGTAATCTCAAACCGACGGGCCAAACTTCAAGGTGAATGGTCATAGACTTAAGCATTACTTTGGAGGAGACACACCACCGATGGTTGTCTCGGATCTCCAAACTTTCCCCATGGACCATTGAATTCGAGGTCGAGTCGAGCTTGTAACTCGGTTAACAAAAACAAGGCGATTCGTGGGTGGCAACCCATGCTTATCCGTAGTAGTAGTATGGTAGTTTATTAGTAATGAATAAGTGTGTTGTAAGGAGGATCGCCTCTTTCATTTTTTGTGTTTTGTGTTTTGTGATTGTATGTCCAAGATTGTCCCAGATTTTTTAAGTCTCTCGTGCTCGTGGTTTTTGTCCTTCGTTCACTCGAGCTTCACATCCTCAGCTTCATTTTGGGAATCCAATATCCTAATCTAATCGACTAACGTTTATCTTTTGGCATACTTAATAAACGGCCTTAGATTTACGTAAGAGACCCTTCTTAAAACATTGAGGATAATGTTCAGTTCTAGTATTGGGGGGATCTATCGATTTGATTGTGCCTGCAGTCGTTGTTTTCATGTAATCCTGTTTTTACCACCAAAATACCAAAAAAATGAAAATTTTTAAAAATTCTCAAAAATAAAATAAGTTTTAGTCACAATTTTGACTTTCCTGCTGGGTAGAATAAGAATAAATTTTGACTCGATCGAGCGTGTTGAGCTCTAGCTTGTTCCTTAACTTTTACACTAAGCTTTCGCGGATCTTTGCGAAGAACGAAAAATGATAGAGTTAAGTATGAGTTGGATGCTAAACAAGGATTAGTTGGAAATCTTAAGAGCTCATAAGTGTAGTTTGTGGCTTTTCTCTCCCATAAGCTTCTAACCGGACTAATAATACGTGCTCTCTTCGAAAATTAAACTTAAATCAACAATTTTTGAAGTATGGATGATATCAATAATTTTAGTTCAAATTTATACTTAAATTCTCTAAAAAGAAATTTTCTCTATATCATGGTAATATAAAGTATAAAAAAATGAGGTAATGATAATAATAAAAATTGTGGGCTAATAAAAGTTTACTGCATCTTGCCGGCTCACAACCGATGTTGCAGTCTTCTAAATAAGGCACATAGTAATTATCCGAGACTGATAAAAGTTTGCTGCATCTTGCCGGCTCACAACCGATGTTGCAGCCTTCAAAAAGGTCGAGGATTTCAATTGCATCATGATATATTAATGTTAAGTGTAATATATATGGTTTAATAAATATAGGGAAAATCTCTTTTTCTTCAATTTAAATATGCTTTTGAACTAAGACTATTACATTTTAAGTTGTGATTTTATGTATATACGGGAAATCCAAGGGTGTTGAAACCGAAGGTCCGTGAGTCCCGATACTAGTCTCTGTGGGGTGTCAAAAGCCTGGTCACTTAGCCGCAAGGTTGGGATGTGCCGAGACGAAAGTCGCTACATGGGATGATCTCGCCTTCAAAATCATAATTCTTGGGTGGAACGTAAAGCAATAGAAATATTGCAATTTTCTTAAAAAGGTTGATCCATGGTTGAAATTCAAAATAAGCACACTAACGTAATATGAAATAATTGTCGGGAGTGAAAAGTTTACAAGGTACAAGTATGAGTAGTGTTAGCATCTTAGCTCATATTTAACGGTGATTTCATTTTTAAGCTTGGTTTGGGACAAGTGAAAAGTCGGGAACGATGAATTTATCCTTTTTGGGGCATTTTAGGATTGAAATGTTTCTTGTTCTATGATCCCTAACGGTTATGAAAATAACGAAAGTCAAACATGTTAGTTAGTTGCTTGAAATGAAAAGTACAAAAAAATGAGAAAAAGGAAAAATACAAAAATATGTGTGGTAATAAGTGTAAATATTTAAAAATGGTAAAAACGGGGCTTTTCAAAGCTATTGATTCTTTAATTCCCCTCGATGAACACTTAGCTACTTTTCGAGGTAATTAGTCGAGGGGGATTGAGATTCTTAGTTTTCTTAAGTGTTTACTTATGGCATTGCGTGAGGACACGACAATATCTTAGTATGGGGGATTTTGGTATGTGCTTAATTACACATACCATTTACCTAGGAAAACGTGCCTAAAATGACTAAAAACGTACCAAGAATACTTTGTATTTGTGTGTTTTGCATTTGTATTGTGCAGGTAACGAATATCTAAGAAAAGGATAAAAACGAAGCCAAAAACGACAAAACCGAGCATGAGAATGAAAAGAGCATGAAAAGTCAAGTCAACCAAAAGTCAAAGTCAACCAAAAGTCAACTCTAAAAAGTAAAAGTCAAAACCGAAGCCGAAACCAAAGAAATACTTGATGGGTCAACCCGTACCCATCTAATGGGTCGGGTCAGCCCATTAATGTTGTTGAAGATACAAGTTAAATAGAAATGGCCCAATGCCATTTCTATTATATTCGACCCAAGTTCATAAGCCCAAACCCACTTAACAGCCCCCCAATATGGCTGTTAAGTCTGTTTCACCACAAGTCCCATAGGACTATCCATGCAATAACAACATACAACATGAGGGGCTAAAATTGCCAACTTCCTTATACCATTTACACCACAGGACTATCCATGCAACAACACAACACAAGTTCAGGGGCCAAAATTGTAAAAATTCAAACCCTTAACCATGTTATCACCAAAATAGTAATTCAAACAAACGACCTATTTTAGCGCCAAATTTCCATAACAGGGTCTTCAACCTCTTCCTCCATGCACCCCCTGCAACTCAAGACAAAACCATCACCATCCCAATCTAACCCCACTTCACATGGGCTTAATGCCATGTTGGCAATCCCCTCTACTCCCATTCGTCAAGATTTTGAAGAACAAATAAAGGGTTGAGATCATTTGACTTGGTGGACACTTAAGATTGAAGGCTGAGATGATTTTAGACTTCCCCTCACATAAGAAACACACTCTTGTTTCTCTACTCACGCAGAAAACACACTTCAAAGGGCAAGACTTAGGAGTATTTTAGTATAAATAGGCCTTTGTAAGCCTTCAATGGCAAGTTTTTAATCTAGCTTAGTCTTTTCAGCTAAAAGTAGTTTAGCTTATGTCTTTCAAATCTTGTAATGTTTTTTTTAATTAATGAAAATCTAAGTTTTTAAGTCTCAAATTTCTGGTTTCAAGTCTTTATTTGTTTTGTGTTTTCAAAAGTGTTTAATAAGTTCTCATAAGCTTTTTGATATCAAATATAAGATGTTACTTAAGCTTTACAAGCTTTTTCATAGTTTGTAAAGTTTTAAGCTCTTTTCACTTAAAATCATTCAAATTGTCAAAATATCATTTGGAGCATAGTAAATCTTGGATGGCCATGGGTTAGTGCTTATGTGGATAAGCTATAGGTTGGTTATAAGCTGAATTTGGTGCTAATTCTCTTTCAAAAGCTAAGTACTATTGTAAGAATCATAATTCTCATTTTTAGTGTAAACTGCTTATTTGCTTATTATAGCTTATTGCCCGTTTGTATCTGCTTATATTATCTTATTATAGATGTTTAGTGCTTAAAATACTTAGGTTACAGTTTAAAAATCAATTGTGCAAGTTTTTATAAATATCTGTCATTTTAGCTTAAAAAGTAGCATAATCTGTTCTTGCTTATTCTAGTGCTTATTTGTAGTTGAAATCTACTTAATATTGATAGTATAGCTTATTGAACATCTGGTCTTTACAAGTTATAGCTTAAATCAGTCTTAATCAAGTTTAAATGTTAAAATCAGATTTTAAAGGGGTGTTTGGTTTAGTCAGTTTCATGGGTGAAAATGGGTCAAAATGAGTTTTGACACTTGAATCATTTTAGCTTAGCTTATACTAGTCCTAAAAATCAGTTTTCAAAAGTTGTTAAGAGTTAAAACTCAAAATCAAAGTTTTTAGAACTTAAAGAGTGAATCTGTGGTGTTCTTGGTATTTCAATCAGTTCATAGGTGTAGATCTTTGCTTGTTGAGTTTTTATGGTGTTTTTGTGTTTATTGAAGTGTTAAAACAAGTTAGAACCAAGTCTCTTCAATTCTGCAAGTGTTGATTGTGTTTTGCAAAAATCTGTCAAAATTTGTTAAGTCTTTTCAGTCAAAACAGCTTTTTCATTAGCTTATTGTGGCTTATCCTGAATTTCAAAATGCTTTTTGAAAGTTTGTATGTGTTCTTTGAGGTCCAATCTTGATCTGTTTGGTGGTCTTATAGTCATAAGGATCTGTTTGTTAGCTTATTTTTAAGCTTAAAAGTAGGGTTTTAAGAAGTTTGAAAATTTTCTAAGTCTTGTGTGTCTGTGCAAATCAGTTTCTTTTTAATGCTTTTTCTTGGCTTATTTGTTGTTCAAAATGCCTGATTTTTGCTTCTATGTGCTTATTGTAGTTCTGGCTTATTGAGTTTGCATTTTCAGACCTTGGCTTATTCCATATGATTTCTTTGCTACATATCGATTTAAAGAAAAAGCAAAACCTGATAATAGCATATCGTGTGGGTGGGTGCATGATTGAACGTATTGCAATGGGCAAAAACTCTTGCATTAGCATGTGATAGTCATGCGATTTAAGGCCAATGAGCTTCCTATCCTTTAGGTTGACCAAACTAGAGAAATTTGAACAATAGCCTTCTGGTACCTTGATGTTGTGTAACGTTTCACAAAAGATGTCTTTTTCAGCATTCGTTAATGTGTAACCTGCTGGAGGTAGTGTTGTTTTGTCTTCATCTTGCATAGCAAACAACTCTGGTTTTACCCCCAACTCAGCCAGATCCAATCGAGCATTCAATCCATCTTTCGTCTTTCCCGGAACATGTAGCAGAGTTCCGACTATACTCTCAGCAACATTCTTTTCTACATGCATAAAATCAATACAATGTGGAACAGGATTATGCCTCCAATACTTAAGTTTTCGATACCAAATGTTGAATTTCTTCCAATACACACCGTTTTGTCCGTTTACTTGGCTTGAACTACCCTCTTCTTCTGTTGTGTTTCTTTTCTGCTTTTGAATCTTACCACCTCTGCCTCTCGTATCTTCTTGGTTTTCTGATGCATTATTGTTTGTTCGTTTTCCTTTTCCCCACTTATTTTCAATATGTTTTACCTCGTTGTATATTTGTTCCCCGGTCATTGGAATTGGAGCCTGGAGAAATTCTTGTTGTCCATTAAATGCCTTCTTTTGCTTTCTGAACGGATGGTTATATGGTAGATATCGTCTGTGACCAACATAACTTTGCTTGGATGAGGCAGAAAGTCTAACACAGTTTGTATCTTTCCCACATACTACACAACCTTTGAATCCACTGTACGGGCAGCCACATAATGTACCAAGTGCAGGGTAATCATTTATTGTCCATAACACAACGGCACGTAGATTAAAGTTATCTTTTGTGGAAGCATCATACGTATCAACCCCTGTCTCGAATAAGGTATGTAGATCATCAACCAACGGTTCTAAAAAAACATCGATATCATTTCCCGGGTATCCCGATATTAATACCGAAAGGTTGATAAACTTTCTTTTCATACACAACCATGGAGGAAGGTTGTATATGACAGTTAAAACTGGCCATACACTGTGATGCCTGTTTCCCGTGTTGACGTCAACCCCATCAGCCGATATTCCTAGCCGTAGATTTCTTGTATCTTCAGCGATTTCGAGGAATTTCTCATCTATGGTACGCCATGCCTGTGAATCTGCGGGGTGACGTAACACACCATCTGTTATCCTCTATGTCGCATGCCATCTTAAATCTTCTGAAATACTTTCTATCTTAAATAGTCATTGCAGTCTTGGTATGATTGGAAAGTACCACATTACCTTTGCTGGAATGTTTTCGTACACTTTCTTTGTCTTATTATCCACCTTCCATCTTGATGTCCCACAAGTTCGACACGCAGTCAGATCCTTGTCATTCTTCCAGTAAAGAAGGCAGTTGTTGATACATACATGTATCTTTTTGTATCCTGATCCCATCAATCTCATAACTTTTTTGGCTTGATTAGTTTTTTCCACCATTTCGTTACCAGTAGGTAGCATTTTTTTTATCAAGCCTAGTAATTCAGTGAAGAACTTATTAGAAGCTTCATATTTACCCTTCAAGTTGAGTAGTTTAACTATTGCGGACAACTTTGTGAAGTCAGGACATCCTTCGTAAAGAGGCTTCTCTGCGTCTAATAATAGTTCTTGAAACTTGACAAGGTCATCCACATCAAAATTATCTTTTGTAGCATTAACCATTTCTACTGTTGTTGGGCCATCTGTTGGAATATAAGCAAAATCCATGTCGTCAACAAAATCTGTTGTAGCATTAACAGGTTTTGGGGCACTTATTGACGGCTCATCCTCTTCTCCATGTTTAGTCTACTTTGTGTAGCTTATATCAATCCCATGTATGTATAAATGAAACTGCACTTCCTCCACTTTATGCTCTATGTGGTTTAAACATTTGGTACATGAACATGGAATGTAAATATGTTTTTTATTAACTCGTGGGTTGATGTTCCCCGTCTTCTGCAAGTTGTGTACTGATCCTATTAGTTTCCATCCAAGACTTGTCCATGTTTATAAATGTGTCCCTTCAGGTCACCCCATCGTTAGTTTGAAGGTTCGGTAAACAAAAACTAATATAAACTCACAATATAAGAACAGATTCTGGTAATTTGACATTTATTTTTTCAATTAAGATAGTTGGTTGAGGCTAATTTATAGCTTTTTCAACCACCCATTCCCCCTGTAAATATCACCCATCCAGGAACCCTAATTCATTTAGTCCCAATTATGGTTCCATGTTCATCTGGTAATAGGGTTAACAGGGCTACTTGTATATTTTAACCAATTAACTAGCTAATTTTACCAAGAAATATGACATAATTTACAAGAAGAAATCTCAAAACAAATGTTCAATTACAGCATAATCAAGACATTTTCAATTACATAATCATAAACATGATTTTTTTAGAACGATGTGTACAAAAGGAACATAATACTTACTAGTGGTGACGGGAGTGGTGGGTCTATGACGGGAGAGTGACAGCGATCGACGAGAGAGTGACGTGATGAGAGCTGTGGTGGTGACAGGATTTGTGGTGAGATGAGAGGGAGTTGTGGCGGGTGACAGGAGGAGTTGTTTCTGGGGGAATATGATTCATGAAATTTTTGGGGGAATACATTATCACGAATTTTACGAAATATTTCACGAAAATATCAGAGGGAAAATACCTTTAGCCACGATAATATAGAAAAGGTTGCAAAAATCGTGAATCGATAGACGGGCGGTCGACCTCCCGGTATCTTTTGTAATCATTCTAGGCGGGATTAATCGGGAAAATACTTTTAGCCACGATAATAGTTGTGAATAAAAGTTTTTTTAATTGTTTACCACAAAATTTAACGTAATAGTAGCAAAGGTTGAAAAAATCGCGAATCGATAGTCGGGCGATCGACCTGCCTGTAGCTTGTAATCGTTCTAAGCGGGATTAATCGGTGAGTATCGGTCGACCTCCCTGTTACGACACATTCATGACTGGTGACAATGGTTAATTAACATGGTTGTAGTGGCTTATATTGTAATGGAACCCATGCATAACCGGTGATTATGGCTAATTCATATGGGTCATGGGTCATGTGCATTAGGATATCACTAGTCACATTCATTAATGGGTATTTGACATCAATAGGGTCATATGCATTGGGTTGTAGTTGCGCTTAGAGTGTCATGTTACGACACATCCATGACTGGTGACAATTGGTAATTAACATGGGTTATGGGTCATGTGCATTGGGTTGTAGTGGCTTATATTGTAATGGAACCCATGCATGACCGGTGATTATGGCTAATTCATATGGGTCATGGGTCATGTGCATTAGGATATAACTGTTCACATTCATTAATGGGTATTTGACATCATATGGGTCATATACATTGGGTTGTAGTTGCTTAGAGTGTCATGTTACGACACATCCATGACTGGTGACAATGGGTAATTAACATATGGGTCATGTGCATTAGGATATCACTAGTCACATTCATTAATGGGTATTTGACATCATATGGGTCATATTAGGGGTGTTCACGGGGCGGTTCGGTTCGGTATATTGGTAACATATTTCTAAATTTTTAATATAAATTTAATTTTTTTAAATTTTGTATTAGATAGATGTTTTGGTAGAATCAATTGGTATTATGACTATATGGATGAGTATAACATGTAAGATTACCACTTTTTAATATGTTAATTGTCATAAAATTTTATTTTTTAAAATAAATTTAAATTGTTAATAAACATATAGTCACACATTCCTTTTTAATGATAAAAGATTACATCTTTAATTGAGCGCCAAATTTAAATAATCAATGTCAAATTATCAATAATTCAAAAAATTTAACTTTTTAAAAATTTAAAATTTGGAGCCAAATTGCAGGCAAATTTTTTTTAAAATCACATATGAATATGGACGGTTTATTTTTCTAATTTCAGCAAAAACACTTTTTTATCTCTTTAAAAGAAAGGCTGCAATCAAAACAGAATAATAACATCTCTTTTTACACCATTAATTACCACTTTTACTTATTTTCTTTTACACATTGCGGCTGAAGAATCATGGAAACTGAAGCCATTGATAATCAGGCCAATTTGGTTAATTATGATAATGAAAATGAAAATGAAATTGACGATTTAGGATATCAATCAGAGGAGTATATTGAGG
>BQNB010112834.1:0-22070 GCA_026074375.1 Tanacetum coccineum | reverse complement strand
GGTGATAGAAGATTTGATTTTTCTGTTTTGGTCGTTGCAGTGTTTTTTTAGGAGAGAAATCAGGGTTTATGATGAATATGAAAGGACTCTTTTTTTGGAAACTGATATACATTTAAATTTTTTTTGAAAGTGATGCATTTAAAAAATTTTGGATAAATTTTTTGGCTCCAACTTCTTTTAAATTAACAATTTAATTATTTAAAAAAATTTCATTTTTGAAAAATCCGCAATTTGTCTCCAAAACTGTATTTTTTTTCTCCAAACTACTGTTGGTAATACATTTAATGCTGCTAGTGAAAGTTACTACTGCTAGTGGAAAAATTAATGCTGCTGGATTGTTAAAGCTGCTAAGAAGATTACAGCTGCTTATTATGAAATGACCCATTACACCCAAAAGCTTTTTTATTACAAAATATGTAATCTTGTATGTGACCCATATAATTTTTCCTGTATGACCCGTAACTAAGAAAGTTTTATTAATTACAATCATCAACAGATACAAGTCATTAATGCATGAAATATTGTTTGATCAGCTAATACAAGTTAGATTGCCCAAAAACTAGCTTAACATGTTACCAAAACACTGTTTTAAGATGAGTACTACATGAAATTAAACAAAATGATGAAATCCTTTCATCACCTTCAACATGAAACCTTTCTTTTCCTCTTTGGCTTGTCTACACATCTTTCATGTGTCCTCATTCGATATTTCTTCATAATATTATCCCATGTTTCAACATTATCTAGTCCAAGCACACATCTCTTGTTTAGAATAGGGCTCTTGAAGATGACTTTTGGAATTGGCTTCTTTGCAACTGGTAGATAATCCTCAATAGTGTCATATCCATACCATTCAATCAATTCTTTTAGAATGGGCTCTTTAGACCGCCTTGCAATTGATGTCCCCTCCTTAGGAATACTTGTTATTGATGGCCCCTCACTAGAAATACCTTTGTTGTCATATGAGCTGTCTGAAGTAAGCACAATTATTTTTGCAAACTAAGTCTGGTAAGTCTGTTGACCCATGTTACAGATGCAAGCGCACCATTTGACCCACATTACAGATGCACATTACAGTGCCCTAACCCAATAACCACTAACTTTGTTAATAAGCTAAACCCAGCAACCCTAACTCTACAAATAAGCTAAATGAAACAACCCTATGATTGCAAATAAGAAAATAACCTAATCAAGAAACCCTAACTCTGCTAAAAAGCTAAACCCAATAACCACCAAGTATGCTAATAAGCTAAACCCAGTAACCCCTAAGCATGCTAATAAGCTTAACCTTATAACCACTAACTCTGTTAATAAGCTTAACTCAACAGCCCTAACTCTATAACTAAGCTAAACCAAGCAGCCCTATTTCTACTAATAAGCAAATAACCTAATCAAGAAACCCTAAGTCTGCTAATAAGCTAAACCAAAATAAGCTAAACACCAAAATACAAATAACCCAAATACAAAGAAGCTAATAAGCTAAACCAAAATAAGAACAACAAATGACAAACCTTTACTCATTCTAGATAATGATGATTATGGATTGCTTATGTGGTTTGGAATTAGAGTTGTGTTTGATTATTGGGTCGATTAGAGGAAATTGTGTTTCAATTAGGGTTGTGTTTGATTATTGGGTCGGGTTGTAAGTAGATTACCTATTGACTTAACCCTATTATTAAAAATAAATAAATTATTAAAAGTTTATAAATAAATGGAGAATTAATTAAATTAAAAGTTTATAAATAAATGGAGAATTAATTAAATTAAAAGTTTATAATTTGTGTTTATATGAAAAATAATTAAATGAAAATCAATTAAATTAAAGTTTATAATTATGAATTTTAAATTAAAATAGTAGCTTTAAAAATAAATTAGCTATAGAATTTAAAGATATCGTGTTATAATCATGCTTGATATCGAAACATTTTATTAAGTGCGGGTCTTCAACAAAGAATATCTTATCGTGGTTGGAGCTTAAGTTAGTAGTATCATCGATAACATTATTTGAAAATGAATTAAGCACCAATAGAAAACAAAGGTAGCTCGTCAAACTGGTTCTATCCGTCCTCGAACATTCTCAACAAACTATACGTCGTTTACCATGAATAACGACATTCCATCTAGAATCATTTGTATCATCAATAAATTCTATGCATAGCCATTTGTGGAAAGATTGACACTTGTAAAGCCATGATTGTTAAATGTGGAAAGAGTCTTAGCCTCGGTCGAGATAGACGTGATAGCTATAGCATGAATAGTCACCTAGAACACAATATCCAAGTTCACATTTCATAACATATTTAGTAAAAAGAAGATGATGAAAATACCACCTTGGACCAACATCATTGTTTCTTCTTTGTTTGTCGCAATAGTCGTTATACAATGCTTACTGAGAAGTCATGCAAATCACCTTGTATGTCTTGCCGATTATGGAAGTTCACATTAGTTTAGTTTCGTGTATAGTTTATCGTCTAATCCATGTGTGTAATAATTTAATGTTTAATAGTTTACTTTAGCTCGTTTATGGATTTTTGTTCACTTGTAGGTCATTAATGTTAATTCGTACCTTGATAACTTACGACATATCATCTCAGTAACAAATATGTATAAAGAGAATACCTTGTCAAGATTGTGTATTAAATGTACTTTCACTGATATGACTTTGTTCAAGTATTAGATAATAACCAAGGTTGCAAAAGTCGTGAATCGATAATTGCTTGTTTTGGGTATTTTCGGCGAGTTTTGTGTAGTAGATATAAACAACTATCATAAGTGATTAAAACACCATAAGTGATATAAACAACTTATAATAGATATAAACAACTATCATAAGTGATTAAAACACCCATAGAAAACGGAGGTAGCTCATCAAACTGGTTGTATCCGTCCTCGTAGACAACATTCTCAACAAACTATACGTCGTTTACCATGAATAACGACATTCCACCTAGAATCATTTGTGTCCTCAATAAATTCTATACATAGCAATTTGTGGAAAGATTGACACTTGTAAAGCCATGATTGTTAAATGTGGAAAGAGGGTTAGCCTCAGTCGAGATAGATGTGATATATAGCTAGAGCATGTATGGGTTAATGAAAACTCACCTACAAACCACGTAGTGTGGAACCTAGAACACAATATACAAGTTCAGATTTCATAACATCTTTAGTATTTTCGATTATTTTTTGAATGTTAATACTATAAGAAGAACAATAAAAATGATGACATCATGCATGATTTGCTTCACTGACTTCCTTCCCGTAAATCAAGAAAATTAAGGCACATTAAAAACCTAAAACAAGTATTAAAACAATAAAGCTAATTTGAAAAATTCGAACTTAATTAGAAATTTAAAAACAAATTTGAAAATTATTTAAAAACTTTTAAAACTAAAAATACAAAATCTTAAAACTTATTTTTGTAAAACTAATTATTATAGCAAATCTTAACTAAAAATTTCAAGAAAATTTATGAAAGTGCTAAATACTATTTTTGAGGTTTAGAAATTAAAAGTTGGAAGAAATAAGCTACAAATAAGCTGCTAAAAATAAAATAAGCAAATAAGCTCAAAACTGATAGTCTATAAGAGGAATACAAAACAAGGTATAATTGAAAAAGACCCAAGGGCAGAGATGGTTGAGGTCTTGGTGTGAAGGGGAGGTCACAGGTTCGATACATGTGGCTTCCTTTTTGGTATTTCCCTCTCCAAAATTTTTGGTATTTCCCTCCCCAAATTTTTTAAAAAGCCCCCCATAATTTAAAGTATTCCCTTCCTCAAAATTTTTAAAAGGCCCCCTATATTTTTTAGCAAATTTCAAATTCTCCCTCCACCCATCTCCATCTCCACCTAAGTTTCTCACATTTCTCACCATTCACTGGTCACCAATCACAGCCACCAGTCACCATCCACCAGTCGCCGGTCCGGCCATCAACAACGAAGGGAGGTTCGTTTAGATCTAAATTAGGTACTTTTTTTAAATTAGGAAATCATTATGTGGTAATGTTAACTTATGCTTACTTTTCATTGTCAATTTTATTTGTTATACATTAAGTGGTATCTTGTTTGGCTGTGTATACTCTGGTCATTTTTAGAATAATGAGACAAACACCATAATAGAAAAGCATCTGTGTTGTATATCAGGTAGTAGTTCTGATAATCTCATAGTGGGAAACATTTAGCAGCAGTAAATACCATATAGGCTTCCACCATGGAATATGAGTATCATTTTTTGTGAGGTTGAAACTGGAAATAAGGCACTGTTTGGGTTAATGGGTTGTTTTGACATAGTCATTGCGATCAAATTGAATTTTAAGTACCACTACACTACCTACTATCCATTGTAATTATACACAAATGCTTTGATGCTTATATTGGTTTAATTTGTGACTTGTAGGATATATACGTTACCATTTGACCTCAACAATAGCATGGACAAGTCTTGGATGAGAACTAGTAGGACCAAGAAACAATATATTGATGGAGTAGAAGCGTTTATTAAGTATGTAGTACACAACTTGCAAAAGATGAGGAACATCGACCCACGAGGTAATAAACAACAGCTTATGATGCCATGTCCGTGTACCACATGTTTAAACCACATAGAGCATAAAGTGGAGGAAGTGCAGTTCCATTTATTCAAATACGGGATTGATCTAAGCTACACAAAATGGGATAAACATAGAGAAAAGGATGAGCAAGCAACAACTGCCCAAATACCTGTTAATGCTACAACAGAGTTTCTTGATGACACGGATTTCAACATGGATTTTGGTTTAGAAATTCCAACAGATGGCCCAGCAACAGTAGAAATGGTTAATGCTACAAAAGAAAGTTTTGATGAGGATGACCTTGCCAAGTTTCAAGAACTATTATTAGACGTGGAGAAGCCACTTTACAAAGGATGTCCTGACTTCACAAAGTTGTCCGCAATAGTTAAACTACTCAACTTGAAGGGTAAGTATGGAGCTTCTGATAAGTTCTTTACTGAATTACTAGGATTGTTAAAAAAGATGCTACCTGCTGGTAATGAAATGGTTGAAAAAACTTATCAGGCCAAAAAACTAATGAGAATGATGGGATCAGGATACAAAAAGATACATGTATGTAGCAACAACTACATTCTATACTAGAAGGATAACAAGGAGTTGACTATTTGTCCAACTTGTGGGATATTAAGATGGAAGGTGGATAATAAGCACATAAAGTGTAAGAAAACATTCCGGCAAAGGTAATGTGGTACTTTCCAATTATACCAAGACTGCAATGACTCTTTAAGTTAGAAATTATTTCACAAGATCTAAGATGGCACGCAACAAGGAGGATAACAGATGGTGTTTTATGTCATCCCACAAATTCACAGGCATGGCGTACCATAGATGAAAAATTCTCTAAAATTGCTAAAGATCCGAGAAATCTACGGCTAGGAATATTGGCTGATGGGGTTGACATCAACTCAGGAACTAGGCATCACAGTGTATGGCCAGTTTTATCTGTCATATACAACCTTCCTCCACGGTTGTGTATGAAAAGAAAGTTTATCATGCTTTCGGTATTAATATAAGGATACCCAAGAAATGATATCGATGTTTTTAGAACTATTGGTTGATGATCTGCATACCTTATTCGAGACAGGGGTTGATACATATGATGCTTCCAGAAAAGAAACTTTAATCTGCGTGCCGTTGTGTTATGCACGATAAACGATTACCCTGTACTTATTATGTGGCTGCCCATACAGTGGATTCAAAGGTTGTGTAGTATGTGGGAAAGATACCCAATGTGTTAGACTTTCTGCCTCATCCAAGCAAAGTTATGCTGGACACAGACGATATCTACCATACAACCATCCGTTCAGAAGGCAAAAGAAGGCGTTTAATGGACAACAAGAATTTTAGCTTGCTCCAAATCTATTGACCGGGGAACAAATATACAAAGAGGTACAACATATTGAAAATAAGTGGGGAAAAGGAAAACGAACAAACAATAAGACCTCAGAAAACCAAGAAGATACGAGAGGCAGAGGTGGGAAGATTCAAAAGCAGAAAAGGAAAACAACAGATGAAGAGGGTAGTTCCAACCAAGTAAATGAAGCATATTGGAAGAAATTCAACATTTGCTATCGAAAGCTAAAGTATTGGAGGCATAATTCTGTTCCACATTGTATTGACTTCACGCACGTAGAAAAGAATGTTTGTGAGAGTCTAGTCAGAACTTTGCTAAATGTTCCTGGAAAGACAAAGATGGAATGAATGCTCGATTGGATCTGGCAGAGTTGGGGATAAAACCAGAGTTGTTTGCTAGGCAAGAAGAAGACAAAACAACACTACCTCCAGCAGGTTACACATTAACAAATGCTGAAAAAGACATCTTTTGTGAAACGTTATCCAACATCAGGGTACCACAAGGCTATTGTTCAAATGTCTCTAGTTTGGTCAGCCTAAAGGATAGGAAGCTCATTGGCCTTAAATCGCATGACTATCACATGCTAATGCAAGAGTTTTTGCCCATTGCTATACGTTTAATTATGCACCCACCCACATGATATGCTATTATTAGGTTTTGCTTTTTCTTTAAATTTATATGTAGGAAAGAAATCATCTTGCCAGAACTAGATAAGCTACAATTGGAACTTGTTATGACACCGTGCCTACTCGAGAAGTTCTTTCCTCTGTCATTTTTTGATATTATGATACACTTAATTGTGCACCTAACTAGGGAGGTAAAATTATGTGTTCCTATATGCTTTCGGTGGATGTATCCTTTCGAAAGATGTATGAAGGTTATTAAAGGACATGTGCGAAATAGAAATAGACCAGAGGGATGCATTGCTGAGGAGACTATCGCGGAAGAAACAATAGAGTGTTTTATCGAATATCATAAAACCATGAAAACTATTGGTATCCCACCTGATAAACATGTAACCAATGAAAATGAGGACAGAAAGCCATTGTCGGCCGGCAAATCAAGTGAAGTTTCCGGGGAAGTCTTTCAGAAAGCACATTTGTATGTAATACAGAATACAGATGAAATTATACCATATATCTAGTAAGTATTACTAACACATGTCTATTTCGTTGCTTAAAATGTTCTATCAAATATAATAATCAAAGACATTGTTTTGTTTCAGGCGACACAAGCAAGTTTTGAAAACAAAAAACCCGGGTAAATGAATAGCATTGCTGGAGAATGAGCACATTTAATCTTTTGCTAAGTGGTTACGCGAAGAGGTAATTACTTGTATGTTGTTTATAATTGTTTGTTTGTTGCTAAATAGAAGTGAGTTGAGATAAAATGTGAAGTGTCCCTCCTGTATATGACATTAGATAGAGGTCTACCAGCACACCATTTCATTATCCCAAACACTCATATTCTTTAATTATTTGTTTGTTGTTCCTGCAATTTAAAGGTAATATATACTTGTAATGAAATTCATGTTAAGAGAGAGTTAGTGATATCCAAAGATAGTGTATCAGAAACTGTAAGGTGAATATCATATGGGCCACGTGCCACCATAGTGCAATACGAGGCATATAACATCAATGGGTATACATTTCATACGAAAAGTAATGATGGCATAGTTTATCAGAACAGTGGGGTTAGTGTTGAGGCAGTAGATCTTCACATATCCAAAGAAGTTGCAACCATAAGAAAAGCATTTTATTATGGGGTTTTACAAGAGATATGGGTACTAGATTACCGTTTCAGGCAAATTCCTCTTTTCAAATGTGATTGGGTTAATCACAAAGCTGGTGGGGTCAAACACGATCCTAATCTTGGTTATACATTAGTAGACCTGAATAGTTTAGGCCACAAGGATGATTCATTCATATTAGTCTCACAAGCACGACAAGTGTTTTATGTGAAAGACCAGATAGATAAAAAATTGTCTATTGTCTTTAGAACACCTACCAAGAATTACAAAGATACATATGACGAAGTCGATGAGGAATTTAGTACAGTCATTCACGAGCACAATGATAACATATTGCCACGTGTAAATCGACGTGACTTGGGTAATGAATCACAAAATGACTACTATCGAACCGATTGTGAAGGTATTGTTATACGAAAATCCAAGTGAAGCATGTCATGCTCAAGTTGTCACACTCTGTTTAAGGATTTATGTTTGTCTGCAGAACCTATTTAAGCTTTTGTTTTGCTGCAAATACTCTTGTAAAGGATTTCAATTTATCTATTAATTGTTTACTTCAGGTTTGGTTGATGTGTTTGTATATATTGTATCTTGCTTAAGCTGCCAATGCAAGTGTAGTTAATATGACATAAACATTAACTACACTTGCATTAGGTTAGTTCATACTTGTATTTATACATTAGCATTCGCACAATATCTAATATGAAAACAAAACTCAGAACTCATAAACAAGGTGACACTGTCATTATTTAACACATTCAAATCACTAATACAAAGGCCTTTATACTATTGTCTTTATAATGTAATAAAAATCATCACTTACTGAAATTTTAGGGGAGCATAAACCAATATCTTCAATCTACAATAAGCCCCCAACATCGCTTAGCACATGAAGAATAAAATTATGCCGCAAACATCATCATGTAGATCAAAACCTGTAAAAAATGAGTAAACTAAAACACTATTGGGATTAAAAGTCTTCTTGATGATTATATGATGTTGTTCAAGCATAGATTGATGCTGATCAGGAATTAGCTGCTAGAATGACTCTTGAAGAGCATGAAAAGTACACATTTAAAGAGAGGGCAAGAATGCTAGCAGAATTCATTAAGAATAGGAAGAAACAGTTGACAGTAGAAAGAGCTAAGGCAATCAGGAGCAAACCACCTACAAAGTCATAGTTAAGAAACCTAATGATGACTTATCTAAAGAATATAGGTAGGTTTACTCATGCTCAACTAAATTGTAGAGATTTTGAAGAGATTCAGGGTCTTTACAATAAGGAAAAGGAGCTGGTAGATACTTTTGTTCCTATTAGATCTGAAGAAGATGAAAGGAGGATTAAAGACCTGAACACTAAAGCTGAAGAGGAAAGCAGTAATAAAGATGTGGACAATACAAATAAGAGAAAGAAAAGGATTATGATGAAGAGGATCTCTAAAAAGAAAAAGGCTGATGCTGATCTTAAAGAGGAAGAACAAATAAAAACTTTTCTGAGTATAGTTCCTAATGAAGAAGAAGTAATTGATTATGAAGTTCTTGACAAGAGGTATCAAATTGTTGACTGGAAGTCTGAATTTTATCATAATGATAGATATGGAGAACCTCATGACTATTACAGAGTTTTTAGAGCTGATGGAAGTTCAAGATATATCAAGACTTTCACTGAAATGGTTTCAAGGTTTGATAGGATGGACTTTCTTGAGTTACATAGTCTAGTGATGCAGAGATTTAAAACAACAACTCCCGAGGGAATTGATCTAATTCTGTGAGGTGACTTAAAGACTATGTTTGAGGCAAATGCAGTTGATGAACTCTGGAAGAATCAAGAAGATTGGATTCTCAAAAGCTGGAATTTGTATGAAAACTGTGGAGTTCATATTTTGATGCTAGAAGATGGTACTGAGTTTCACATGCTAGCAGAAAGAAAGTATCCACTTACAAAAGAAACTCTTGAGAAGATGTTAGTTTTGAGATTGACAGCTGAATCTGAAAGTGAAGCTGCTTTTGACTTACTTAGGTTTATTCAGAAGCAGATAGATGAAATGTGAAGTAAAGATGTGTTTGGATACATCCTCCTCATGATCAAGATGTTGCATATGAAGAAACTTGATGATTGACAAGGTAAATATCAAGTTTAGGGGGGGATTGTTGGGATTTAAAGGCTTCATATTAGTTTTGGAGTTTCTGTTGTTGGTTCAGAGTTACTACTGTCAGTTAAAGATTAGTGCTGCTAGTTGAAGATTTTGCTGCTGCTGAAGTTTTAAAGAATTTACTCTAAGTAGTTAGTGCTGTTAGAGTAAATATTAATACTGTCTTTGTAAGTTAGTACTGTTAGTATGTTAGTACTATTTTGTATAAGTTAGTGTTGTTATGTATCAGTTAGTACTGCTTATCAGTTATGGATGAGATCGAATAGGAAGAGATAAGCTTTGATTAGTAATACGTTTTATAAACCTATTAGGGTTCCTTGGTGTATAAAAGGAGATCCTAGGGTATCTAGTTTAGCACGTATCAAATAGAGATCTCATTCATATAGTTGAATTCATAGTTCGAGCTTCAAGGTTGTTTGTAAACCCTATCACTATTAAGAGTGATCGTATTAATATATTGGAGCTTTTTGTTATTTTTATTGTTCATTCATTGTTATAGTTTCATTGATTCTTCTAAAGTATTGAAGAGTAGATTCCGCAAACTCTTTAGTATTAACAAAGTTTCTATCATTGTTAGTTTGGATTTATCCAAGGTAACATACTCTTTACAAGCTAAGGAATCGATCTAGGATTGGGTTCAACATCAAATTAGACTCAAACTAATAGTTTGAACTCAATTCATGCAGTGAATATCAAATTAGACTCAAACTAGATAGACTATAAAATCCCATATCTAACCCCTCAAAATTACATAAGTTATCAGAAATGTGTGACCATATGTATCGAATTGTGACTACACTTAAATAATGTGTGACAAAATACGACTCTATGATTTAGACACCTAAATAAATACATCACGTGACCATATATAACATCTTGAATTTAGTCACACAAACACTCAATGTGACTAATATCAAGGTTAATGATAGCTGAGTTCATATTTTGCTATAAATAATAGTCACATGAATATTTCACAATGTGACTATTTTGAATGTATTGGTCACATATAATACCCTTATAATGTGGCCATAAACATAATTTAGATACACATTTGTGATATGGTGTGACTATTGTAAAGCCTATAGTCACATGATCATGCTACAATTAAATGTGACTATACACATTAGGTTTTGGCAAGCAAACACACACTAAACTTTAGACACACATATTAACTTACGTGACCATATGTATCGAATTTTGGTTACACTTAATCATGTATGTCTATGGTTTAGTGTGACCATATATGACATTTGGTCACACTGTTCAAGTGTGTGACATATATTTGTCACTTTTAAATGTATATCGTGACTAATGCTTCAAACTTACTTTTCAGTTGTCACACATTTCAAATTCATATGTGGCTAAATATTCAGCAAAAAATAGCAGTCACTTTTAAATAATGTGTGACAAACTTGACTATATGATTTAGCCACATACACAATTACTTCATGTGACCATATATGGATTTTGGTCACACTGTTCAATTGTGTGACATATATTTGTCACATATGTATATATATAGTGTGACTAATGTTTCAAACTTATTTGTATCTGTCACACGTCCCAAATTATAAGTGACTAAATAATCAACAAAAAATTACCAGTTAAGTCTAGTCACATAAATATTCAAATGTGTGACAATGAAATTCTGAAATGGTCACACAAAATGAGTTCAAGTGTGGCTGTTTATTTTATCCTGGTACATTTAGTCACATAAATATCTGACTGTGTGGCCGTTCAAAAAACAGCATGTGTGACGAAATCCCAGATTTGTACTAGTGGTTTCGATGCAGCAGTATTAATAGGCATGGCAGCACTAACTGGTGCTACTGCTCTTGAAGAGCTTTGCTGCGTTACTTATTGGTACTATTCCAGAATGGTAAAATGTTGTGGAGCAAAATTTCTTCTTGAATTAGAGAAATTTTGATGATTAGTCCTCATAATATTATTCCAAACTGGTCTAACTTCCCTTTGACCAGTTCCATTTTGCACATTGTTCATTACAGGTTTTTATACCATCTTTTTATCATGAAAATCACAATCTTTAATCAGATGGTTAAAACTCCTACACACAAAACAAGCTTTCTTTGTAAACTGAAACCCAACTCCTAATTTCTAAGATTTCAATTCATTCATGTTTGTTTAGTTATTCCTAGGGTTTTGACTAACTTTCCTAGGTTGATTAGCTTGCTCAGGTTTATGTTGAACATTATCAGATATCATTACTTCAGACTCATCTCATCACTATCAGAAATCCATTCTTCAATTATTAGGGCATAAGGGGTTTTCTTAATCTCATTAGAGGAATTTTTACATACACTCTTATTGACCTTAACACCATAGCCTTCAAATTCAGGCTGTTTAAACTCCTCAACACCATAGTTTGACAAATCAATAGAAGGGGGTGCAAATAAGCCCATAGGTGGAGGTGGAACATCATTATACCCTAAACCTTTTCTACTGTTATCAGATATTAGACTTCCTATCAATTTATCTAGGCTTTTAGAAGCATTTTCAAAATTGTTCATTTTAATCTGATTGCTCTCCTTTTCTTACTTAAGCCTCTCAATTTCACATTTAAGAGAAATAATTTCTGATTAATTAAATGAGGCATCTATTTTTAATACAACAATTTAATCAGTAAACATAACCTTATTTTTCTTGTAGAAGACTAGTTGTTCTTCTATAGAAGCTAAACCTCTTTTATAGGTAGCTAAATCAAACTCAGATGTATTAAATTATATCCTTAAATTATCATACTGAGTTTTAAGAGTTTCAAAGGATTTAAGACATGTGTTCTTAGAACAGACTTTTGTCATTGTGTACTCTGTATTTGGGGAAAGCATAAGTGCATGTTGGTAGGAAAATTTCTTTCTGCATAAACTCCAATAAAGACTTGTCTTATCAATAGCCCACATTTCCATGGGAGCTGTTTCTCTTTACAGCCCAGTCCTTCTGAGATATCTAAATTCTGTTCCATGATCATAATTCCTAGGCTGCTTTCTTTACTTCTAGGATTTTTGCTTCCCTAGCAAATGTCCCATCTTATACAGTGAAACATTATACTTTTGTGCTTAGTCTTAAACCTACAGTATCACTTTCCAATTGATGAGATCTTTCTTTCCAGTTTTCAGGTAAAACTCCCTTTGGTTACGATCCTTTGATTTAGCTTGTTAAAGCTTTAGTTCTTTAGTAGATCTAAAACAAACTATGATTAGAAACCTGTTGTAATATATAAACGGGACTATGTGGAATCTTAATCTTTATTATTACTAGAAGAAACAATAAACGCAACTGTAACAGTGGACACAATTTATTTCTTCAACTCGACTATTATTTTAAGGGAAGTTTTCATTCGTATATTAAACTTCAGGGAAGTTTGTGCTTATTTGTTTTGTCATTATCAACTAGGGAGGATTGTTGGGAATTTGTAATTTTGAGTTGATAAGACAAAACAATGAATGAAAAGGAAACAAGAGAGACTTTAATGACAATTCAAGAATTCTACAAGCTGGTGGAGTACATGAATATTCTTGAAGATAATTATATTTGTTTGAAAGATTTACTTGTTTTCTTTATTCTTATCCCTTGTAAACCTAATATATCTAGTATATAAAGAGATATAGGTCATATAGTTTTTGTATGTCAAGATGTAAAACACCAGGAAAAGTGTGTGTCCAGGCGTAGAGATGTAGTCGCCATATGTAGTTTAGCCTGGTATTCAAAGGTTTTCTTGATCCCTGTTATAGTTCATTGATCTTAAACCGTATGATTATGATCAATTAATATTAGGATTTGAACATGTTTGGTAAAACCTTGTTCATAACATTGTTCTTTATGTTTTAATTCCGATGTGCAAAATATGTTATCAATGTTATTGTTATCCTAGATTAGATCTAAACAATCTGAGCTTACAACGATTCTTTAGATTCAATAGGTACTGTTTACTCTGCCAATTTAGATTTCGCATCATTAATTTAGGATGAATTCGAATGGCAAACAGTTGAACGATCATCCATACCTTCAAAGATGTCTAAGCTATTATACACTCGCTTCACTAATCTTATCATTGACTACCTTCTTTCACTCAACCAGAGTATTCCTTGCAGATCAGACTCTAAGTTACACAGTTCACAGGATGATCATCCCATAACCAAATTGTTAAACACAACTAATGGTGACTACAGGTTTGGAATGGAAGTTCCCGATGCTATGATCAATGATGCAATCAAGAAGAAAGCAGGGTACAAGTATGATATGGCTAAGAAAGTGGAAAATGAGAAAGTTAAAATTGTTGATAAACCATAAGAGCAACACGTATCACAATCAACGTGGTAAGAGGATAAAGTTTTATGTGTTATCGGTGATCAAGTATCGAATGTTTTTTAGTTCCCACAAACTCATGAAGGATGTTGTGCAAGGAAACAAGATATCTTACTATGCTGCAGAAGCAATTGTAGGTGAACTTGGAAATAATCATCAGTATAAGAATCTCGCTCTCAATAACGTTGAAGGAGTCAATTGAAAATTGACAGCCAAACTAACGAAGCCGTTGCAGATATGTACAATGAGTAGGGACAAAAAATCAAAGGTCCTGCAGTTGAAGATCCAACAGTTCAGTCATTGTTAGACTTACAGAAAGGATCAAAAGATTGAAGACTACAGAGCTTAAGGCAAAAAAAGAAACCAGTTACAAGAGAAGGATTGAGTGCTACTCATAACAAATACTATTCTTCATCAAATACTGTTAGTAATGCAACACTCTACTCTTCAAGTTCAGACGAATCAGAGGAAAGTGCAAATGAAACTGATGATGCTGACGAATCTGATATGGATTTATGTCATGATAATCCACATGGAGATGATGATGATGCAAGGTATGGAGTGTTCATGCATAATAATTCTACTGCAACACCCAATTCTAACTACTTTAGTTCGACGGTTACAAGTTCCTTGTTAGACTCATTAAGACCTTGCTAGATGAAAAACCTACAAATGAATTAACAGATTTTATGAATCATCAAGTTTATACTGATGCTCAAACAACCTTAGTGGTGCATAACCCAGAGGGAAATCCTGAGCTAACAAACTATATATCAAGTGCATCCGAAGTACCACTTGGTACACACGTAGATGTTCTAGTAACAAAAACTTTAATGCAGGAAATGTTCCCAAAAAAGAATGCTCATCATATACTATCTCCATCAGCAAAGAAAATTCCTTATCATACAACAACTCCCCAACCAAGCTCACTTTAAGAAAAAGCAAAGAAGCTGATGCAAAAGGCTAAAAATAATATGAGGAAGTTCAACTTCAGACGGCAAGTCGACAAAAATTCAAAGAATATTATTTAGAGCTAGATCTTCTATTAAAATTTCCAAATTTCCGGAAGCATTTGAAAAATCCGTCCAAGCAAAAGTTCTGACAGAAATCAAAAAGCTTCTACCTACTCATATCCCAAATGACCATTGTAAACTATGTTAAGCTCGCTTAACACCTCTTGCTTGAAGTATGAAAATCTAACTATCAATCTCTTCACTCAATCACCTACCTTTGCTAATGATCTCTTAGAAATGGACTTAAAGTTAAAGCTATTGAACCGAATTCACTTAAACAAGTCAAATGACACTCATACAACTCATCAATAACTTTATGACACCCTTTATGAATCCATCATTCTCGATCAGGATGCACTCGATGCTCAAGCTGCATAATCATCCTTTCACAAAAGGTCTTACGATAATCAGGATCCTCCTAATAATCATGAGGGGGAGAACAAGAAGAAACGTCGAAAGGATGTCGGCGAACTTTTTTCTAGATCATCAAGGAGAAATAAATCTCCCATGGTAATAGTACAAGATGATACACCTGCTATGCAACCTCTGGACCAAGCAGATATTCTTATCCAAAACATTCCAAACCATAATGGTTTCCAAAGAAGTCGGGGTTAGCTAAAAAGAGAACGACATGGTTTGATTTATCCTTGAAATCAGACATTGATAAGCATAATGATCGAGTGCTTTTAGTCCATATTAATTTCTGAAAATCATTTTTGCATATATATAAAAAAAATGCCACATCTATAAATAAGCAAAACCAATTCGAACAATTAATCATACTAAAATACGTAGACATTTAATGTACATAAAACATAACCAATATACGCAATCAAACACCAAAATAAGACCCCCAATGTGTTGTCGGAACCATCCTAGAACACGTAGTACACATACATTGATTACTTGATTGTAAAGGTCACTATACTTGATGTAAACAAGAAAACTACAAAAGTTGATTGAGCAAAATTTCCAAATTTGGACCACGAGCTAACAAGAATAAAGTCTTCCTCGCTTTTTTTACTAAACATGAAAGTTTTAGCTACTGGAGTTGTGAATTTCCAAAAATTGCATTGGTTCCGAATAATTACAAATTTGTTGAGAAATCAGTTTTTAGTGAACGAGGTCAAGCAATCAGCACTTAAAAACAATCAACAATTATGTAAATTTTAAGGTGTATCAAGGTATTAAGCATCAAATAACCAAAACACTTGGTTAACAATTTATAACAATAAATAAGCAACAATAGGTCAATAAGCGCGAATTATAAGCCAAGCAACACAATAAGCATGTTGTATTATGTAAAAACACTAACCATATTTATATTTCCAGATTTTATGTGACTCTTAGGAGTATTTATTTCACTAAATAAAATCCTAAAATGATTTACATAAAAGGCAAAAAAATATCAAAAATATGTGTTTTGAAGCAGTTGTTTACTGTTTTTTATGTAATTATAACGGTTCGTATGAATGAGTCGTGTTGAACACTTGGAAATTTGGTTATCTTAATTAACCCTAATATTATTACATATATTTTATGAGTCTACGCTGCGGAATCAAAAATCAATATAGCAAATATAATAAACATATAAAAATAAATGATCAAACGTACCTCTAGCAACCAAGCTAGTAAAGAAATAAGACCTTCTTGGAGAACACGCACGTGTGTTAAACATGCAAAACCGAAACCCTTCGAGTTGCTAACCGAATGCTAGTTCCTCGACTAACCGAATATCAAACACTTAAAGAATGAAATGAAAGCTCGGGTTCCCTTCTTGGGGATCCCTTATTTCCATCCATAAGGAGGAGAAGAGAAGAGAGGTGTGGTGCAAGGAATGAGAGCTAGAGACCCTTCTTATACTCAATATAGTGGTCCCAAGTTTACCTATCCCACCTATGTAGGATAAACTAATTTTCTCTTCTTTTCCCTCCCTTGGGCGTCCCCCATCACAAGCCTAACACCTCTTTGGGTTGACTTTTTGACATTGTATAATTAACATGTACATTACATATTAATTAAGGGACTTTTTGTTAATTATTCATAAACTAGTCAACAAACTAATTAACTACCATTACGTATTCTATCGTTCGAGTATTACTCAACTCATCCTAATTAATTAATATTGAGTACACACAAATTATTATCCGTGCTTCAGAGGAGAACAAAGCTTTGAGAATTGTATAAATGGTTCTCTAATAAAGTGGCTGAATAGTTATGGTTTGATTGTTAATGAGTTTGTGAGTAACAGCAAGGGGATATGAGTAGTTTTTTGAGTTGTACGAATGCAAAGAATTTCCCTACTAAATTGGCTGCTTAATACACTCATGGTTAAATGCGGGTGATGTAACAACAAGGGGATATAAGCAGGCTTTAGAGTAATATGAATACAAATGAATCACCCAGGATCATTATAAATTAGACATAAAGCATTTTGGCTGCCAAGGTATCCTAACTCATCTTAAAGGAATTATGTATACGGAGGTGAGCGACATTATTGTGACAGAAAAGTATAACAATCCATATTTTACATCAATATAGTAGCTGTTGTTTTGCTATAATAATGCGTTATTATGATTCTTTTACTTTCTTTTCTCAGTTTCATCTTCAAAACTTGAAGATGCGTGTAAGGCTTGTTTGGATGCTCAAAAACTATTGGCTGACATACAAGAAAAGAATTTAAGCACAAAGTACAAGAAGGCCGAGTTAGAGAATAACAAGCTTGGACCATCACAAGTACGTTCACTTTCTTTATGTATTTTATGCTATCTTAAACAAAAGGTACATTGATCATTTTTATCATGCTTTATCATGCTTTATTGCTTATCATCAAGCACGTCTTCAATGGTGCAGATTTGAACAATGAAATGTGTGTGTGATGTCTTCCAAGCACTAATTAAGTGCATACTTGAAGTTATATCACAAACAAAAGTCGTTGAAGAGTTGGCACAAGCTCTCAAAGCACGGAAAGGAAAAGGTTGGTTTTATCTTAATTTTTTTTCATCTATCACTGTTTTCACTCATTTGGATTTTCTTACAACTTAGACAACTCAAACACTGTTTGCTTAATTCAGGTGGCCGAGCTTGACGGCAAAATAATGAATGGAGTCGGTGAAATGATGAGAAGCCAGAATATGATCATTAAGATTGAAAAGGTAACTTATTTCAATGCATGCGGACTTATTATATTTTACCAAAACTATTGAAATTAATTAATATGACCAACCGACATGGCAGAATGACTGTATCTGCGCTACCGCCGAATTCTGAATTCGTCTTTGCAGGTAGGTGTTTTTTTATGTTTATACATTTATGAATTATGGTTTATTTATGTTTCTTAAAAGTGTATTGATCTTACATTATTGTTAATTTCAATATAAAAATGATGCTTGCAGGTTAGGAGAACTTTTTTCAAACAAAATACAATGTTTGGAAGGATTCATTCTTCATTAGAACTATTTGACCATTTGTTAAATATCCAGAATGCTTCTTGATAGTGTCAAATTCTTTGGACAGACTCGATGTTTAAATAAATATTATGGACCTGTATCTTTAAAAGAGTCCTAATGGATACGTTATTATGGTAAAAATATACTGTGTTTTTTTACACTAAAGCATCAACGTTATTTTTTTATTTTTGTTTTTAGGATTTTAGTTTTTTTATTAGGTTTTTGATTTTTAGTTGTTTGTATTTCTTGATTTTGTTGTTTTAAATTTCATTTCTTTTTTTTTCTATTATGTTCCTTAACTTGTTTGTTTCTCAGGTTATAATGGTTGTTGATATCAACAACATGACTATGGAAGAGTATATGATGTGTGATGCAAAGCATAAGAACTTGAATTACTTTTGTGGTGTAGATATCAATACCCTTACCATGGAGGAGTACATGGATTTAAGGCACGAAGTTAAAATGACAAGGAGATGTATCTTGATGTGTTTCAAAAGCTTTAAATTTATAATGACTGAAAATACCAATTTTATTATAGGGAAACACGTGGGTAAAAGAATAACCCACGTATGTAATATAATCTTTTTAGGTAAGACCAGGTCGTCCACAAGGATTTGAGTAGTATTCGAATAATCAGAAAGAAAATAGACTTTAAAAATTTTGAAATTAACTTTTGTTTAACCAGTGATAATAAAGATGACTACTCGGATAGTTGAAAATAATTTATAAGTATTGATAATGATTAAGACCTCACAGATTTTAACTCATAAAAAGGATTTCTCGTCAGAAAACGTTTTCACAAATTAACTTAATTAACTCAAGACTTATACTTAGTAGACTAGACTAATCGTGTTACTCGAATGACTCAGATTACTTATTATATCAAATCTTATTTTGTTTATCAATTTACAAAAGTGGATTTCTTGACACAGAGGATAAAGACCATAGACAAATCTTTAAAACCATATAGATCATAACGGGTCTTTCGACCTATACCGATACAAATATATAATCTAAGTTGATAAGCAAAACCGACAAGATAAGATATAATAGGGGTGCAACATAAGCTTGAGATTAAAGAGATCACAATCATACCAAACACTTATTCATTATCATAACTTCACTGGGTAGTCATGAGAGATTTAGTCTCTCATGGCTATCTAGTTCATAACATATCTTGATTCAACAAGAAACTTCATTATTTCACTAAACTAGTATGGTGTTCTTCTTTGTTCTTGGTTGTTTAATCTTGATTCTTCAAAGGGTGTGGTGTTTATGCTTGGAGAAGGATTGGGAAGGATTGTAAGAGATTGTTGTTTGTATTAGATGATATGAAATATGTGAGATTTTGGCTCTATTTATAGGCTGATTTCAGGGGAGAAGTGCGGCGCACAAGATAAATTGTGTGGCGTACTTGGTGATTAAATGCGAAGGTAATTTAATGTTTATTGAAGAAGTGCGGCGCACAAAAGTATTTGTGCGGCGTACTTAGGGTATTAATGCAATAGTATTTATGACTTCATTTACTCTTCGTAGCCAGATAGGAAGTGCGGCGCACAATCTTGTAAGTGCGGCGTACTTAGGGAGTTAATGCATTATTTTGACTAAGTCTTTAATTCCTTGACTTTGAGGAGAAGTACGGCGCACAATTGATAGTGCGGCGCACATTTGCACTTTGCAACTTAAGACTTTATCTTTTTCTTGTATCTTGATTTCCAAAGTGTATAAGTATTTGATCTTTCTTTAATTTGAGCTCGGAATGTCTTCAAGTGAACCTACAAGCAAATCATGCTATTAAGTATCGAAAGTTCACGAGAAATGATAAAATATGAATAAATAACGCCACCGAAAACATGTATAATTTAAGCGTTATCAAATCCATCCATACTTAGCTGTTGCTTGCCCTCAAGCAATCAAAGCGAGAAAATAAGATCATTTATCGTGACCTGAAGAAAATTTAGATTTAACAAGAGTTTGCATATTAACTTTTCAGTCATAGACATATAACATAGCACCTCACAGGGGAATGTGTTGGATTTATAGAATTCACCCAGTTCACTCAGATAGGGTTTATATATTTGTGTGAAGACACTCAAATGCACAAACATAATCTAGACAGCTACCATATGCTTGTACTTGACACATAAACATGACCGAAGGGCGGAACTTGATACTTGACGTGTATTTTTCAACACACGTAAAAATATTAAAATATATTATACTAAGGAAAATTACCATATTACCCTTGAGGACAAAGGCAAAAAGAAAAATCTTCAAAAATATATATATATATATATATATAATATAATATGTATATTTAACCGGGAAGTATGATCACTGATTGGTTGAGATTTAAACTAACACCTTATATATATAATATATAATAAGTATAATCTAAAAATAATCAATGAAACCGAGAAGTAGTATAGAATATCCCCGGGTCGTTTATCCCCAGCGAGGCTGTGCTTGAGAATCGATACAGTCGGAAAATTGGAGTTTGAATGAGATTAATGATTTGGGAGTTTAGAAAGCTAAATTAATCAATAATAAGCAAAAACGATTGAGAAAAACCTAAAATTTATGAAATTAAACTGAAAAACGAGAGCAGGAATCCCGAACAAGGGGTGAAAAACCTAAAATCTTAAAAATTAACCCTATAAAGAAATTTTTTACTTCTAATCTACTCTAGGTGACTAATAATGAAGAATGAAAAAGACTAGACCGAAAACGGAGTTAAAACGAGCTTTAAAATGGAAAAACAAAAACGGAGCTAAATCCCGTTCTTTAAAAAGTGAGATTTTGCAAAAACGACCCTACGAAATATTTTCTATTTTTCCTACGTAAAATATGACTAAAGAAAATTTCCTAAAAAAGAAAAATATTTTTTTGATAATTTTTGTATTTTTTATGAATTTTTAAAACTTTTAAAGAAATTAAATTATAAAAAATACTAAACTAATTTTAAAAATTCTGAAAAAATTACTAAAAATACTAGACTCTAAAACTAATATAAGAATAAGCCGAAAAGAGCTTATGACTAAAAAGGTAAAATGAGTACTTGAATTAAATCTTGCAAACTATGGTTGGATAGCCCTACCGGAGCCGAGTGGTAAGTGTGTTGTGTTGTGAACGTGAGGGGAGGGGTTCGAGTCCCACTCTCACCCTTTTTTATGATGCTACAGTAACAATTTTTTTTAAACTTTTTATACAAACTAAATAAGCACATTGCACTAATCATTTTTCATAACTACAACTTTTTGTGAAAAGCTAAGAATAAGCCAGAAACAGCACCTATAAGCTGACAGAATGCTTAAGTGACTTATAGGCAAAAATGGCTTTTTTCTTTTTGATTTTTAGCACACAATAAGCAAAGGAAATGATCAATAAGCAAATACAAACATAAAAGGAAACTAAATAAGTAAATGAGAAGAAAAAGCAATAACTAAAAAGCACAAGATAAGCTAGGAAATCAAAAATAA